>JAFBJU010001583.1:403395-463734 GCA_016785305.1 Colistium nudipinnis
TTATTATTATTATTATTATTATTATTATTATTATTATTATTATTATTATGGTTATTGAAGGGCGGATGCTGGAATGAACATTCCTGCATCCTGACCGTGTGTCATTGTGGAGCGTGCTGCAGGCACGGTGTGCGCTGTGCGCGAGGTGCATCTGCTCCTCCTGAGTCCCGTCCGCCACTCGTGAGCTTCCCATACTGTTGAGTACGCCGCGAGACATGTGCTCCCATCTTGTCTTGGTTCAGAGGCGAACCCCCTTGCATGTGTTCCTCCTCTGAATATTTCAGGCGGGGGGGGGGGGGGGGGGGCGGGCTGACTAAACGCAGGCGGAAACAGAGCGCCGATGACCTCCTTCCCATCGCCTCTACACGCATGCACGCACTCACACACATGCGCGCACACACACACACACACACACACACAAACACATTCTCCCAGGCTTCCCCGCTATTTCTCTCAGTGTCTTCATCTTCCCGGTCCCATCACTCTCTTTTCCCTCCCTCCCTCCCCCCACTGTTCACACCCTCCCCTCCTTTCTCCCGTTCCTCCTCCGTGTGTTAAGGAGTGAGCTCCCCTCTTCCTCCTCTGTCCTCTCCCGTTCCCTCTCATCTTCACCCACCGTCCTTTCATCCCTATCATTTGGTCCTGTGTCTCATCCGCGCTGCATTACCCTTCCCTTTCATTCACCCTCTCCCTCTTGTCCCCCCCCCCCGTCTCCCCGCTGTTGTGGTCTGCCTGCCTGCCTGCCTGTCTGTCTGTCTGTTCGGTGAAGGGCTGTCGGAGTCCTCGGCTCGGCTAATTCATTCGCTGTGCATCGCCTCACATATCTGCAGGGTCAGGCAGACAGACAGAGACAGAGGAGGAGAGGAAGAGGCGAGATGTGGAGGAAGAGAGAGGGAGAAGAACCAAGAAAAGAGGACACGGGGGGGGGGCAGTTTTATCTGCAACAAACAGAAAGCCTCAGCCAGATCATGTGGTGGTATATTCCAAAATCGCCTCTCTCTCACACACAAGACGCACACTGAAGCTGGCCATGGACTCCTTCTCCTTCTCTCTCTGCTTTCTCTGTCCCATGGATGCCTGATGTTTCTCGAGCTTTGTCTCTAATCGAATATTTTTAACTACATTACTGCCACCCTCTCTGTACTATGCAGGAAGGCACAGCATATGGAGTGCGTGCCTCTGGGAAGGAGTGAGGGCACGCATTGAAAACTGCTCCCATTTCCAAATGTCCCGTGTCGTTACATGCCACCTGAAACTGCAACCTATTCTCTGGCCACGGGACATTTTCGAGGCTCCTCTCAAAAATCTTCCTTTGTGTTTGTCGTGTGCACAAAAGTTGGTTCTACAAAATGCCAACTGCAAATGTCATTAAATATTTAGGCACCGTGCTTAGGCAAAGATTCATAAACTTGTCTGTTGTTTGACCTTTAAAACTCGCTTATATTTACTCCCTCCACAGCTGATGTAAAACTCAATTGACAAAAAATGTTTTTAGTACGGTCTAAAATCCTAATTGCAGGAGCAATGTGCAAATCTCCTCCGATTTAATAGGAGTGACTGGAATTGAATGCATAGGAAATTTTGTTGGGGAGGGTTTGTCTTTAGTCGAAAATGGCAAATCTTGTGCAATTCTTGCTTGTGCCACTGTTGATTGGAGAAAAAAAAAATGAAAAAAAGAGCTCTGCCTGGGAAAGAATTGAAACAGCCGTGGATCTGATCCCTCCGTCAATGAGAGACGACTCCCTCTGGGGAGCTCAGTTGATTTTTTCCTTTTAAACTAACACAAGAATCTCTCCGGCTAGTCAAATACATGTTAGGGCATCGTTTGATCTTTTTTTAAACAACAAGAAGGAGTGGGATGGAACCTTTTTTCGGCGTGCTCGTACTGGCTGCTTTGTGAGGTGTTCTATTTCCTGTGCATTATTCTGCGAGTGAGTCAAAAATAGAAACTGATATGTCAGAAAGAGACGGTGACAAAAAGCCAGAGGCACACACGCCCGCAATTTCTCACCTGGCTCTCTGCAGCATTTCCTGCGTTTGTTCTTATCTCTCATGTCACTCAAAGGTTGTATCTTTCTCTTTTCTGTCTTACTCTTCCCTTATCTCTGCAGGTTTTCCTGAGCAGACGGTCTGTGTAGCAGAGTTTTTTAGAGCTAGGGGAAGAGAGTGGGCGTGTGGCTGAGTGGGTGTCATGGAAGGCAAAGCGAATGCAGACGATCCTCCCTACCAGAACTTGCTACTTCTGGGAGCCATTGCGGCGGCCTCGGCCTTCGTGGTCACCATCCTCATTGTCCTCGTCTGCGTTGGCTGCCAAAGGTAAGAGAAGTGGGGTGGCAGACTGCAGCAGAATAAAGAGGAACAGCCAGCGTTTTATCTACTGCGCTGCCAGCATTCCTTGGCCTCCCAGAACGCTCTCATCGTCCGTTCTTGCTTCTCTGTGTTTCTACTCCTTCAGAGCTCTTCTCCTCCCTTCTTTCTCTCCCCTCCTCTCCGTCTGGTTTATCCCCGGCTCTGAGCAGAGCGGCAGTAATGAATTTTAATGGGACAGAGTGTCAGATCAGATGAAATGATGTTTACAGGACAATGAGGAGACAGGCCGGAGTCAGAACAGCCTCACGTCACCCCTCTCGTAAGCACGCTCCTCAGCAGGCCAAAGCAGTGGATCAGACTCTGAGCCACAGGCATGAGCAATGGAAGGGCACTTTTTTTTTCCCCCTCACAACCCCCGGGGACCAATCAGAGGCTGCACTGTAGCTTTGTTGCCATGGGATACACAGATAAGGATGTAGGGAAACCTGCTCCTGTCATGGAAATAAAAACCATACCATTGTCAAGTTGTAGAATTAAATAAATGCTCCCAAGTTTAGTAGCTCACATGTTCAACTTCACTTTATCATCTACCTATTGCGAAATCTTATATATTGACTGGTATATATCGCTTTTTGTAATATACCAATGTACATACTGTATTTATATAATCAGTTCTTCTTTGGTGATAAGACGATACAGTATTTGTCTAATTCTTGGCCCTACTGGCAAATCAGAGATGCTATTTATTGCTGCATCGTGCTTCGTGGGGCAGCAGTTAAAATCTCACACATTATGTGAGGCAGCTTCTCAGCCTGCAAACTGTGAGAACAGAGATCACAGGTAGAGCAGTTCTCGCATTCACACCGGCACCCAGGAGCTTTAGGCCTCTTATTCCATCTCGTCACACTCTCACCATATCAACAGTTTCCTATGGCTACAGCCCCCACCAGGGATCCACATTTTTCCACAACGCTACTGTAGACGTCTTTTTTTAGACAAGAACCAGAGGATTGTAAAGTAACCCCCCCCCCCAGGGGTTATAACATGAGGGGAACTACCACATAATAATAATTGTGACTTTATCCCAAAGATACATTTAAAACCACAAGTGAAGAAACGCTTCTATGAGAGGTCACAGGCTTGCGTTCGCTGTTCTCAAGGACTGCTATGCCCAGCGTTGTATACTGAAAGTATCTATGCGCTGTGTGTGTGTTCTCTCTCTCTGTCCACCGGCTCGTGTTGACCTTCCTCACTTTGATGTCGTGTCAGAAAAAGCAAGAGCAAGCACCCGCCGGCCGGAGAGAAAGGGACATCTGTAAATATGGTGAGGCATGCCTTCATTTTACTCACTCCCTCTCTCTCCATCTTTTCCCCCATGAGCACCCTTCTCTGATGATGTATGCAGATGCTCACGCTTTACCCCTGTGTCCCTTTGTGCGAGACAGCAGGGCACACTTCGGCATCCAAAACTGAACTCCATGAGCAAATCGGACACCAGGCTGCATGAGATCAATCGCTTTCCCTGCAATGGAAACTGTAAGTGGCGACTGACAGTTTTGTAAGTGATAAGCAACCCTGAGCTGTTACACCATTTCACTCCTGTCCCCCCCCCCCCCCCCCCCCCCCCCCACCGTTGTCTTTCTGTGCAGCTGTTAGCAAAAGCCGTCCGGCCAGTATGGACCTCCTGCTCCTCCACAGTCGGTGTTCCCAGACGGACCTGAGGCCCTCCCACGGGCGCCAGCTTCCACAGATCCCCACCAGTCCCCAGGGGTCTGGGCAGGGGGAGGGAGGGGAGACGGGAGGCGATGGGGGAGGGGGAGGAGGGGGAGGAGGAGGAGGAGTAGGAGAGGCCAGGGACCACACGTACACCGAGGTGGGCCTGCGCAACAACCCCACCCCGACCCACTGCCTGGACGACGGCCTGTACGAGACTGTAAGTGTCCGCGACTCGGGTCCCAAGGCCCCTTCTGCCCCGCCCACCACATCAGCCAACACCCCAGCTTTAACCAGAGCCGCCCAAAGTCCTCCAGCTGCTGCCAACGGAGCCCGCAATGGAAACGGACACGGGAACGTATGTATATGCCACCTGTACTCTCTACAGTAAAGAAAATGTAGTCGTTACTTGCACAAAATGAAATGACTACGCACTAACTATTTACTAATAACTGCAGCTCTGCAGTCGGAAGGCATTGGCTAGTCCTTGCTTAGGATGTGTTTTGCAACGGACACGTTCAGTAAACCACACCTTCATGTGTGGTTTTATATTGCTCTCCTCACAGGGTGCCAGAGGGAATGGCAGGGGAAATGGCAGCGCTAATGGGCTGATGACCGGCAGAGGTAATGGAGTGAGTGGGGTCAGTAGGTCCCCTCAGTCCTCTCAGGCCACCCAGGATCCAGGGGCTGCGGAGTACGCTTCCATACGGAAGTTCAGAAAGGTATTCTTACTCATTTGATGTTATCAGTCATTCAGTTGGTAACTGAAATGAAAGCAGTGATGCTCCTTGTGTTGATTCGATTTAGAAATGTTTTGGTTTTCATGCAATTCATTGATTTTAAGAATCACATTTCCAACTCCCAATTCAATCGTAAACCCCTTTGAGCCATCTGTATTGAGTTTGAAAACACGTTGCAATAGTAGTGTGGCGTTTGCACCAAGTTCAACCCGTGCTCCTACAGGCACAGGGACGCAAATCACGTTACGTTGTTTTAAAACCATTTATTCCACTTATTTTAAATCCTGCTCAAAGCAGATAAAGAATGCATCAGCTTGACGGGCTCTGACTCGTTCAGGTAGGATAGTAAAATGGAGAAAAATGAATTTATACCGTGCAATGCAATGTATTATTCTTTTGATGGGAAAAAGACGACCAGTATTGACTCACAGTCCACTGTTTATGTCTAAATCATTCGTCCGATATGCGTGAGAAAACCAAAAAAAAATCTTTAGTCTGTGAACTTTTTGTTTGCCTGAAATATACATATATATAAATATATATTCACTGGTGCCTCAATATTTGAAGGTTGACAAGACAAACAAGAAGGAAAATAACGGGGCCGACAGCCAGTCAGACAGCCAGTCGAGCGTGAGTGATTCACCTTCTGCGGCTCCCCCTCCACTACATCGCAGTCAGGAGTTTCCACGCAAGCCGCTGGAGCCGTTTCACCTGCACTCCTTCCCAAAGGTGCACAAATCATTGGTTCAATATGCTCCCTATCATCCTGAGGCTCTGCTCATTTTTTTTTTACCAAACCACCCATCTTTCTGAGCTGCATGCGTTGGTCCTTTTTTTTGTTACCACCAGAGGGCACTGTCCACAAGCAAAAACATTTTTTGGCCAAAGACTTGAAGGTTTATGTAATTTGAGTCACTGTTTGAGTCTCATCAAATCTTACCACTCATGTATGCTTAATTATAAAAAAATATATATAATCAGTGTATGTGTGATTATGCTAAAAAATGAACTAACTTAACAATCCAACTATGTCTATATACCTCATTTACACAGAATAATTCATGTCAGTAAATGAACCAAAATTACCACTTTTTCATGATTTTATTCTATTACTTTAATTACTTAATTGTTTAATCACACAACTCAGTTGTATGTACCAGCTGGGATGAGTTTATCAACCCGTGCCACAGTTTGGCACAGTGGGGAACTACAGGGACAATGATCGGATGGTGATCGGCCTTTTCCTGTGGATTTGCTGGCACAGAAACCTGTTTTTCCTGCATGTGTGTGTGCACTCATGCGTTAGGGTTAGATTTTGGAAGGGCATGAAACCGGTTACTTTGCCTTTTTGTTAATGATTCAAGGAGACTGACGGGATTGTTCCAAACTTTTTCAGCTGTGGAGGTTGACCTGCACTTTTTTTTATCCCCGCACGCTTAATCCGTGTGAAAGTGTGTGTTCATGTGCATGTTTGCATGTGCATGCGTGTGTCTTCCGCCCCTTTGCACTGTGCTGTGCAACACTGTATTAAAGTGGCCAGAGTAAAGAGTGGAAGGATATATTATGTAAGAGCTTGGCAGTCTTCCAAGCTCCCAGTGTGTACGTGTGTGTGCTGTGTGTGCTGTGTGTGCTGTGTGTGCTGTGTGTGTACGTGTGTGTGTGTGTGTGTGTGTGTTCTCGTTGAATCTATCAGCAAGTCTATCCAGAAACAGCCACCAGATAGCCAGCAGCCAGTGTTAGGATAAATAATGGTCACATACTGAAGCCATTTACTCTGCCCTGGCTTCTATTACTCACCCACACAGCACAGGAGGGGCGTATAAATGTTTAATCATCCTTGGTCGCATGTGCACATGTCACTACATGCTTTTTAATTGGTTTCTAATTGGTCATGAACTCCAGCAGTGAAAGAAATTTAACAAGAGCAGTCACTTATTGTTGCACCCCATCCGGCCAGGTTTCTGCTGTTTCTCAGGAAGCAATCTCGTGGAACCACTGTAAGGCACATAGATAGCAGAGATACAGCACAAAGAAATCGCTAAACTATATCTAACTTTTTTCAACACAGATTACAATTATCTTCCTTGTCAGGGGGTCTGTCTGTTTGTCGGTTAGCGGTTTATTTCGGATTGAAGGGATTAGTGTTAAAACCTTGAGAAAACGCAGAGTAAGGAGACACTATAATGAAATGAAAAATGCAACATTTTTTAATTAAAATTCAACAATGGAGCGAGCATTCCTTCCGACTAGCATGACATCAAACTATAAAGTAACAGAAACACAGAGCGATGACAAAGGAAAGGAAATGTCAGTAGCCTGAGATTCCAGTGAGGAACTGATTTAAGAGCAGCTTTCAGCTAAAGAAACGGTTTCTCTTTTTGATACAATGCCACTCACCGATTATTATTCTCGACACTTAAGGCACTCAGATTACAGCAGCACTGACTAAATGTGATCAAAACAGCCCACATTACTTTCACAGTGCATGTGATCTCTGACCTTCTAAACAAAGCTCCCCAACCCCCCCCCCCTTGCACACACACACACACACACAGGTAACCAAACACACAAGCACTATCTGCCCATGCTATGCAATATGTTGCCTGTTTACTTATTTTTTAGCAAACATGGCAAATGCATTTTTTTAATAAACTTGGGTCATAGGACAAGCAGGGAATGATGACCTGCAGCCACGGCACAATACAGCTTCATTGCATGTAATAACCATTTTTTAAACACTTCTGCCCCCCTTGCCACTAAAGTATGGATCATAATTGAAATACTTGTCTGAGAACCTCTATCGATCTTGATTACCAGGAGGCGGTGTTCATGGGCAATGGGGAGCAGTACATCTGGAAGCCTCCAGAGGAGGAGGAAATCATCACCTTGCACCCACCTCCCAACCGCGTAGAGAACGGACAAGGGCACCCATCTCCGCCAACTGCCAAGGAGGTAATATATATATATATATATACATATATATAAGTGTGTGTGGTGTTTGGGGTGGAGGGGGGCTCTCTGCAGGGGACAGGAAGGACCACAGGGGGACGATCAGGTCTCTGATTTGCGACCGCCAGGTTCGGGTTCGGCGGGTGGGGAGCCCGTTTGATTGGCCGTGCCGTCATAACACTGCTGCTCTGTGACCCGCATAGGGTCACAGAGCATAGGAGGTTTTGACTTACAGCCAGAGGTTTCGTCACATCGATCCAGCGCTCCCAACCCCCTGACTGAACCCTGACCCCAGTTGCCCCCCCCCCACTCATCTCCGTGTCTCATGAGGCAGTTTCGCCTGCTGCTGAATAATTCATCACCACAGAGATGTTTGTTTAAGTTTTAGCTGTTTGGTCCTATTGGCCAACGGAATTTGGGTGTATGTGTGTGTATATATAGTAAAGAGTATGTCTGGTGGTGATGCGGGGGTGGGGGCACACTCACCAATCATGTCACATACCCGACCACATGTGCATCCACACGCAGCAACTCATCTCAATCTGCCTTTGTTCGCTCTCTGCTGGACACGGTACAACGTACTGAGGGAGTTTCAAGCCGTTTGGGATCTTCTGTCAGGCCGGCGGTGCTGGGGGAGTCATTCAGAGTAGATGGAGGAGTGTCTCTAAATAGTTCACCGTGGCTTATTAGTTTCTCCTCGTTTCCATTATCATCTTCAGGAGCTCTGGGAGGTTTTTGTTGTTTTCCTCATGTCAGTCGCTTTTGCCTATTTGTGCATTCACGATTTGAAGCATGAGTCTGAGAGGGTGACACAGAACTATAACTTTGCACAGTTTGGGATGAAGGAAGTCCAGTCAAATCACCATCCAGATGAGCGGAAGACTTGTTTATCTGCTCAGGGGTGGAGATGCAGGATTCAGTAAAGTCATTCTTTCCTGGCCAGTTGTGAGTTTCTCGTCGCAGCCAACTGTTTGGAAGCTGCTCTATGTGGGGATTAAGGGGTTAAGTCTGTGCCGTTTGGCCCGAGAGTTAAACTCCTCCTCTGCGAGTCAGCCTGGTACAGGGAGCAGCTGGCCTCGACTGCATTCTGCCATCTCTCTCTCAGTCTATTTATATTTCCCCCCAACTTTCTCTCCTGTTTTTTTTTCTTTTTCTTCTTCAAACAATTCTCCCTTAGTACGCCATTGGATGGTTTGCTGTTGCCCGAACATGCCCGTATACTGTGTGTCCTCTGGAGGTTGTCAGTGGCAGCCGTCAAAACGGTGCCGTGGCTCCACTCCCACCTGAATCTCCTCCTTTCTCTCCTCTGGTGGCTCGCTCCTTCTGCTCCACTCCCTTCTTGGCTATAAAGAGGCGCTGCCTTCCACAGCCAATCACGTCGCGCACAGCAAGTCCTACCAAATGAATTTCCACTGCGAGCAGACCAGAGTTTGGGGACTTGCACTGTGTTTTCTATTCATGCTGTTGATCATGCAGGGATGCGTCAGTCGTGCATTTGGTTGTGTTGCCATGGAAAATTAACTTTAAGCAGAAATCGCAATTATTCCGCAGAGCCTCGGTCTGGGCAGAGAGCTACAGGCTTCCTCAACAGCTGCAGCCCAGTTTTGAAATCCCCATCATCTTGTGACTTCCTTCCTCTGCTGCAAAGGGTTGCAAATGTTGTGTGCGCACACCAACACACACACGTTGCACGTTGTGTATACACACACTTGTAGCGCACGCCAGGGTCTTTGTTTATTCAAAAAAGTCACACACAAGGCGTTTGTGGGCAGAGAGAAAGAGGTCGAGAAATGTGCAATTAAAGTTGGACTTTAATCGCATTGAATTTTTTTTGTGTAAGATAAAAAAAGTGGCATGAAAGTGTAGGAAAGGTCTGCACACAAACCAAGACTTTTTTTTCCCATTGTCTGAGTGCTCTCGGTTTTCAGTTTTTCGAGCAGAACAAAAACAAGCTTAATCTGTGTGTGTGTGTGGGGGGGGGAGTGTGTGTGAGTGTGCCGGAGAGAGAGCGATAGTTTGCACAGCCAGTGTTTCTCAGGGCCACTCGAGCAGAGCTGCTGGTCTGGGTGTGAACACGAAAGGTAAACACGACCAGGTCCCACAATCCTCTGCTCTTGTGCTTCCCGTGTGGAATTTTGACACCGAAATGCCAGAGGTCACAGCACTGGTTTATCCAAATTCCCCAGAAGGCCTTGCACATGCCTTTCCGTTGTGAGTCCTACATATTAAATCCCACGTGCACACACACACATGCAGATAATGTATATACAGGCACGTACATCTACCTGCCGTAAAACCCAGTCACAGGAAACACCTACATTAGCCTCCCTCAGAACAAATGGGATGTGAGCAAAGTCCACAAGTGAGCAGTACTAAACAGGTTTTGGTTTTTTTCCAGCGAGCTGGCTGCCGTCCAGATCTTTCTCATCGTACCCTCCTGTTGGCTTGCCAAAGCAGTTGTGGTGAAATTTTGAACAGGTCCATCCACTGCAAAGCTAACTTTGTCTCCCCGCCTAGACCTCAGCAGACTGATAACACAGTTTACTCTGTCTTATCCTGCCCCGTCAAAATAGGTCAGGTTACAGCACAGAGCAACCTCTGTCAACACATGCGCAACACTGCCGCGCGCACCCACACAATCCATGCTCACAGATCGAATGAGAGGCGTCATATGCTTACTCCCACGTACACATGTTGTACCTTATGATCTGGCACACAGACCTGCATGCCTACGTACGCTTATATATAGAAAGTCTGCACGGGCTACTCGTCTAGTTCAGAAAGGGGGCGAAACGATGATACAGGGTCTGGTCATTTAAATCCCAGCAGAGTCTAGCATGTGCCGGCTGTATCAGTGTGTGAATGTAGACAACAAGGTCGCGAACCAAGCGGAGTTGCAGTCGCCCACAGATTGAGTTGTGCTGAGGTGCAGTGCCATTAACTGTCTCCGCTCTCGCCCTGTTTGTGTGTTCTCAGATTGCAGACACTTACTCCATCGTGTGTAAATCCCAGAAGAAGAAGCCTCCTATGGAAAACAACGGCGCCAAGACCCTCCCACGCTCCTTTGGAGGAGACAGAGGAAACGGCTCCCGGGGCCGAGGCAGGGGAGTCCAGGCCCAGGCGCGTTCCCAAGAGGAGCCCGGCTATGAGCCGGTCGGAGACAGGTCCTGGCCCGCCTGCGCGCCGGCCGAGTCTGACCCTGCGTACGCTACTATCGACAGCCACAGGAAACGTGAACAAGGGGGGTCCAATATCAGCACCGCTGGGGGTAGTGCCACTCTGAAGAGAAAGAAGCAGCCGCCGCAGCCGCCACAGCCGCCGCAGCCGCCGCAGCTGCCCCAGCCGCCACTAGCAGCACCGGCGGCACCTCAGGGCTCAGGACCCAGCGCCCCGCCCGGTAGGGGCCTGCCCGGTGGGGAAAACTTCTATGAGACCATCGGCGATGTGAAACAAGGGGCGACCAGCGCCAGCACCACCACCATCTTCACCTTCAATGACGGGATGGAGATGTACGTCACTGGCCTGTAGCTGGCTGACATTTAGAGCGAGTCATTGAAGGGACCTCTCTGAACCCCCCCGTCAGCAGGTCGCTGTATATAAATACAAGGCCCTCTATAGACAAACAACATGAGGATCCATTTTGTGTTGACATCAGGTACAAACAGGGTCTTAATCCAGGTTCAGACTAATTTGGTCTGCACTTCAGAACCAGCCTAAGCCTAGTCCAGCCGAAACGTGGACCAAACCCATAAAAAAAGAAAAAAAAAAAAAAGAAAAGAAAACTGGTATATACTGTACATCTTCAGTCTGCTGTGTCACTGACCATACTCACCTGTTTGTGCATCATTTTGCATAATATCTTTATTTTTATACGAACACTGCACTCTTTAAAAGAGTACAAGGTGTAGCCCACAACCTGAGGGGAAAAAAAAAACACTTTATTGTATATCACAAAAGAAATGTGCATGCATTGTGCAAACTTAAACACACCCGAACATAGACAAAGTGCTAGCAAGGACGCTGGATGTATTGGAAGGACAAGGTACAGTGATAGCTATTGTCACCCGTGTACATGCACAAACAGACACACGCCTCATCCTGAAGGGACTTGTGTAATATAAGCAGAAGGACATTACAGAGATTTGCAGCGCTTAGCTTTGGCAAAGCAAACATCTGAAACAGGTTCTCTGTGTTCACTGGCCTATTGCCCAGCAGTCAGCATTGTTCAAACGCAGGCCATTTAGTTAGGGCCCGAGCAATGTTCCCGTTGGAGTCCAGCCTCCAGTCCCCTATTGCCCTCGTTCTGGCTTTTCTTCCTATTATTATTCTCCTGGCAAACGAGGTGCCTTTTTGCGCAGGGACAAAGAGTCATTATTTTTCGCACTGGCGAAAAATGTCATCATTTTCAGGGTTTGAAAATGGGCGTGGCAAAATGGCTCTATGGCGCCCCCTTGAAAATTGGAAAAACAGAGCCCATCGCACCACTACCGTCGATCTGAACAAAATTCGGTGGACATTTCGAACATCCCAGGACGCACACCAAAAAGTCTCTTGCGCCCATATCAGAAACGCAACAGGAAGTCGGCCATTTTGCTTACAAGCGCCGTTAACGCCTGTTTTTGGCCATGTCCAGCCCCTGTACAAAATGTTGATATCTTTATTAACGCACGGACGCAGTGACACATTGTAGTTGGAAAATAGGAACGGGAAATACATTTATTTAGTCTTTCGTGTGCTACAGCTAAAGATTTCACCTCATCCATCTCCAAACTTGTCAGGAATGTCCATCACAAGTCTTACATGACGTACACTAACGCCTGTGAAATGGTGTTTCACGCCGTGGGCGGGGCTTTCAACCTTCGCCATGACACAGGAAATGCCTATAATTTCAGCCAGGATTGGCCTGTCACCCTCAAACTGGCTTTGTTAGACCACATCACAGATACAAACACATCCAGACACCTTTTTTATGAGGGGGAAGGGCAAAATGGCTCTACAGCCCCACCTACTCACTTTAAAAACGCCAGCGCCTCGTCCTTATTACACCGATCTTAACGAAATCTGGGTCCCATATTTGTCAGCTCCAGACGCACAAAAAAGTTGCGAGGACCCATATGTTTAACGCAACAGGAAGTCGGCCATTTTGATTTTAAGCGTTTATGGCTTCGTATTTCATCGACTTCATCTTCGCTGTGTGACATCTTAAGACAATCTACAACAAAACCATTTTACCCCATCCTTGTGAAAATGTGTTAAGAAGGCCTTCACAAGTTGAACATGACATTCACTAAAGCCTGGGTGAAGGCCGTCCAAGCCGTCTGCGTGACCTGACCTCAAAGTTGGATCTTTCGTCGATCACTTGTGGGGGGAGGGGTCTTCATAACTAAATGAAGACTAATGTCCCTGTTTCACATTTGACTGTCAATGTGCCCTAAACTTGAGTGTTTAACAAAAACAACCCTCATGATTATAAAACAAGTGACTCTTGTGCAACAATGTAATCTTCACATAAATTGTGAGATTAGTTAACAATCCACACTGAGATTTGATAAACATCTGTAGCAAGAAGCATGGTGCCACACCCCAACACACCCCCGCACATACACACACCCTTGGCAGAGTCATGCAGCGAAAAGTGATCAGTTCAGGGGCATTGAGTGGGTTGAACAAGAATTTTCCCTTAGGGATATAGGTGACATATTTGACCATGTCAGTCTGACTTACTGGGATAAAATGAGAGAAGAATATTTTTTAGAAATAAGGAAGCGAAATCCCCAGATACCACGGGAGGTTTCATCCTGTGCACTTTATTTGTCGTGTACAATGGGCTCTGTAAACATCAGATTTTATGACCATTGTTATTTTGCACTGGGCAGCTGCAGGTCTGGTTTGCTTAGTTGTGCGTTTGTATGATTTTAATGGTGGTTTCCAAACAGCTCAAGACAGAACCAGAGCTTCCCATGGCTCACCAGACTTCAGCCTGTTGATTGAAACGGTTCCAAGATAAATGAAATGCTGGGCACAAAAATCCCCAGTGAGTGTGTGTCATTTGGGAGGTTGCCCCTCGCCCTCTTCTGCCTCTTCTCCAGCCTCTGCACTAAGTTCTCTTCCATTATAAACAACATGTCTCCCAAGCCCACGCTTTGGGGAACATTGCAACAGAAAGAGCGGAAGAGGAAACCAGAACTTTAGAGCCTTCATAATTAATTTGCATAAAAGTAAGAGGTGAAGAGAGCTACATAGTGCTCACAGGCTGAGGCTAAGGATGCATTTGAATAATCCCGCAACCATTACAACCATGCAAAGAGAAAGCGGGTTTGGAACAAGGGTTAGTAACACGAAATCAGAAAGGCTACTATGTATGAAAGTATGTAAAAAAATAATGCACTCTGTATTTAATGCACTGTTTTTTTTCTTACCTATGGACAATACCATTGGTTTAATAGCTCATGCCACTGCCCTAAAAAACAGTATGATTATGTTGTTTGTGCAATTTTTGCTGCTTGATCAAAAACATGCATGCTTTGATATGTGGAGATGAAAACAGATATTGTGGTACTTAATTGATCTCTTGTTTGTTTATTGGTCTTTTCGTTTTGTACTTTTTTTGCCATGTGATGCAAGGCAGAATTTGTTTTTCTAATTTCCAAAACAGCTTGGGAGGAAAGAGAGGTGAGATATATAAAAAATAGAGAGAGTAACCACTGTGAGTTTAAGGCAGAGCATTGTTTATGATTCCCCCGAGATGGAGATGAGAGCAGCCAGTATAAAGCTAAGCTATAGAGGAGGAAATGGACATGGATGCAAAGGACCCTCCTCTCCTCCCCTAATGTGTTTGCGTGCGTGCATTCTCACACACCGGCCAGGCAGATACACGCACGCACACGCACACCTCAACATTGAGCCATGTGCAGTTTCCAGTTTTGGGTAGGAGGCACATTTTGCTTCCACTCAGACAGCCCGTGCATACACTCTCTCCCCCCTTAGCTGTGTTCATCCTGACACAGACCTCGCTGTGCAGGGGAAGGGCCTTTGATGTCCAGTTCTGAGGGACTCTGGGAGTGATATGGCGGTAGGGGGTGCAGAGGCTGTAGGTCAGGCCGACCCCAGTCTGATTCCACCGATGCAGCAACGGCTCAACTACTGTCTGATTTGAGAAATGGTTAACAGCTGGGACGCTTAGCCAGCTCTGTCGTGGCCACCTTTAGACAATGCTGGCTGGAAATCGCTATCTCACTCAATCCCTCTTCTCTGGCTGTCACTTTTAGGTGTCACATTTTCTTTATTCTAAGAAAGCACTGATCTGATATATTTTTATCAAGCACTGTTTCACACTGATGAAGACAGATATTCATTGCACAAATACAGTATGATGATGTAAATGTGTAAAAAAAAAAAAAAGGAACTCTGTTGCTGTTCTGACGTTGTTCCAATGTAACATACAGCATACAGTATATTTGTTGAAAAAAAAAGATGGTTATCTCAGACACATTGTGCTTTGTGGATGCAAAATGTTTCATGCTTTCCATGCGGATACAGATGCTGTGTGTTAATTGTCTTCAAATATAATTATGGGCCAATACTGCTGTGACAGCTGTAGCCAATGTTGTACGTTCTTAAAGCACAGGGTTTAGTTTAAAAAAAGTAAATATAATTTAAAAAAATATATTGACAGTGCAGATATGCAAAAGATTGTAATGTTTTATATTAACCTTCATAAAATATTAAAGTGAGTTTTTACTTTTCTATTAAAGTGGCACATGATAACGTGTCTTTTGTTTGCAGTCTTTGTACCGGGGAATCAAACAAGGCAGGATTACAGTGTCTGGTGTTATAGTCATGGCCTGGCAGTAATAACTGTAGTTTGCAGTATAATGCGTTTGTGTAAAATTGAACAATAAACCATAGGGGGCTGGGCTCTCCAGGTATTTTAGTAAAATGGTACATTTAGGGACAATAACATATCTCTAACAACTGACACCACAGGAACAATATCCAGTATTAAAATTTAAATAGTAATAAATTCCATGTTACTACCAATAGTAACATATATTTCTTCTTCATACTTTTCCACTACGTGTCAGAGGCAAATATTACTTTAAACACATCTACTTTTATCTGACAGGAGTAGGCAAAAGCTTTTAGTGCTGCTTCCACCTCTAGTTAATGTTTCCAGACACAATTCTGTTTGCCTTAACTATAGCAACTATTGTTAAACATTGGATGTATACTTTAAAGTGAAATGTTTTGAACATAAATGGCTACTTTAATCATAGTATCACATGTTTAAAGTATAGTTCATGAGGCACAGGCACGATTTTGCCTCTCACTGTTAGGTTTGCAGAAGTGCGCAGTTGGCGGCTGTTCCCTCCCCCCTTCTCCATCCCGCCCCTCTCACACCGGCTCGTCGTCGACAGACACCGGCCGGTAAATGCATGGACACGCCCCCCTACCCGTCTTCCACCCACATCACTCGGATTAGAAAAAACTGCGATTGACACTTGAGATCACCAGGTCATGATAATATCAAGAGCGATACAAAGTAGGCAACCGGACTGGTTGCAGACTTTTAACCTCTCATCCGAGAGGCTTCTTCAGTTCTAACTAACTGCTGAAAAAGTTCAGGTATTTAGCCTCTGTGAGATGAATAGCTAATCTGACGATGAATACCAAATCAGATGAGTAAGGGTGGAAATGAGGGTCGTTAGCTTCACCCTATGAATTGTTATTCTTGTTTAACTTTCTGGGAAGAGAACGAAGAACAGCATTGTAAGGGACTGAAAGATTGTGCCCTAAGCCTCCACCTCTGTTAAAGAGATGTTTTTTTTCTGTTGAGCAAAGATGGCTTCTTTCGACCAATGGCAGGCCGACTGGCTGTGGACGCGTGCCAAACTGTAACGGGTAATGCATGCGGCCGGCCAATGAGAGCGAGGCAGAGGGGGCGTGGCGTGGGTTTGGAGGAAAGAGGCAAAACAATCTTTTACCCTCCTGACCGGGGGCGGCTGTTTGGATCCGCTGGGCCTCGGCGGTGCTGGTGCTGGTGCCAGAGTACGTAAGGAAGGAAGGAGAAAAACTTTGCATGTAGACTAGAATTTCAAAGTCGAGACACGGACAAATTCCTACCACCTCGCGGCAATCCTGATAAATGTATCTTACTCCAGCAATTTGCACTAAAATCTATAGAAAGCTGGTTTTCTTTCTTTAGTCTCGTCCACTCTGAAAATGGATGCCAGATATATCATGGAGAAGTCCTCGCTCGCGACGCGGGTCGGTGTCGGCGGGGCGAATTTCAGCTGCCTGGCAGGCCGCTCGGTGCTCCGGGACAGCCGGGTGGAGAACAGCGGTGCTATGCCGGCGTACACACACGGTCCGGTCCTCTACAAATTTGTCATGGACGTCGGCTCGACGGCGGAGAAGAAAAGTGAGCGAATCCCCGCGAGAGGCAACGGACTGACTGCTCGAATTCTGCACGACGTGGAAAAAGTAAGTGCTGTTCACTTTGTTTTCAGCGTGACACACACGCACAACTCCACCCGCCGGCCGGCCGCCTCACAACACGGATAATGTCGAGCGTGTAACGTGAACTGGTCATGACGCGGTATAATGAGAAGTTTGAAGTGCTGTGCACACTGTCGTGGCGTGATTGTTGATTTCCCGCCACCGCAACTCTTTGCACACTTGTATAAAGTGTCTGATTTCGCCAGCTGCTGTCAACACTTGTTCCCAAATAATGACGTCGTATCCGAGCCAGATTAAATGGCGTCTCGATCTGTGCGCAAAGTTTACAGAAACGGGGGGAAGGGACTTCAAACTCTGGCCCGGCCCCCTCCCCCATCATAACCTCAGGGTGGAGCTACAGCCGCGGCTTCCTCAGCACAGACCGAACAATCGGGCTTAAGCTAGAACAGAGATGTGATGTTTTAAATGTTCATTACCCGAGTTAAATAAATCCGCCCACGAGACACCGTGCCCCTCGTTAAGGTCCCGACCAGGCCCGTGTTGGCTGGCTCTCCCAACGTTGAATCCAAGTCAACGAAATAAGTGCCACCTGAGTTCTCACTTAACTTTGCGGCAGCAGTAACCTATAGAATGTGGCGGTGTAGATCGGGTGCTGTCAATGATTCGTTGGGACATAAATATGCTGTTTACGCTTGTAATGTGTGACACGGTCTCCCTTTTGTGACTGTGACAAATGTGACCAATGACGAACTGCGTCCAGTGTGTCAGTCTCTGATGAGTCCTCATCTCCTCTGCTCTCTCCTCCTGTTCTCCTCTCTCATTAACGGGGTGCAATCGACCACATTTATGAACAAAACATAAAAATGTGGTAATTGTATCATTCAAATATATGATTTAAATACAGGTGTCTTGTGATTGTACGGTCACAACCTATGTACACCGCATTCCACCCCATATTTGCTCCATGGTCATCCATCCTCCTCGTCCCCTATGGGTCGACAGTCGCACAGGAACACTGTTGACAGCCTCAGGCTGCTATTCAATGCATCAACACGTGTTCATCATTCTGCGATGTATGACTGGTGTGTAACTTCATCCCTCCCTCTTGCACTTCGGTTGCTCTTCCAAGCTGTCTCTCATTGTGTCTGTCTCTCTCTCTCTCTGTCTCTCTCTCTCTCTCTCTCTCTCTAAGCTGTGTGTATTTAGCTGTGAAGGGGGCAATACATGTGCACTCTCTCCTCGAGTTTGTAGCCTCGCCTGCTTCTTTCACCTGCAGCCTCTGAGCCTCGCCTCGTTGAATGTGCTTGCTTGCCACAACCAGATACCAACCCTGACCCAAAAAAACGGGTGCTCTCTAGCACACATTTCACAGTGCGCATGTGCCGTGGAGTGTGAAGAACCTCAGCTGCTGGGGTTGACTCGCTGCTTACCCAAAACCAACCATCAGTCAAACATGCTGAGGATTATCTGGGTTCAACATTTGCTTTTCACTGTCAAATGGGACTGTAAATCATAAAAAGGGAAACTTGTGTTTCCTTTTCTAATTCATTTGACTCTGTGATTGAGTGATTATCCACGGAATAACTTGCATATTCATCCACGATGACAGTAATTGTACTGTTTTATTTTGCATACAAAGTCAGTCAGTCTGCTCACCAAAAAATATGGCAGTTGTAACTTTCCCTGTCCGCACGCATTTCTTCATAAATTGTTGGTTTGTCAGGCCCTGCTTGATTGATATCCAAGGCTTTAAAATGGCATACGTCAGCAGGAATTGAATTTGACCTTTTACAAGCGGTGACGGCAGTGCTGGTATTGTTTTCACCTTTGTTTGTCATCATGACAAAATGGGGAGCAGGAAATACCACAACAGATCAAAATGAACTCTGAGTTCAAAGGCGCATTAGGAGTTTGCGTATAAAAATGTTGTGAAGACCTCTGAGGCAAAAGGCGTTGCAGCTGATGTGATCCCATCATAAGATGGTCTTAAGTTTAACCAGCGACTGCCTTCATGCTGGCGGTTTCCTAAAGGTTCATGTGCAATGTGAAAGGGAAATAACCATTGAGCGAAGTTAGTTTCTTTCATTTTCTTGCTGATGCAGGCCTGCAGACTCATTTTTAATTGCATTGCTCTATTTCCTAGGCTGGCCTGGGGGACCCAAAAGACACCGGTTCCTCTGGGATCCTGAAGAGGGGCAGTCCTACCCACTGCCCCGGCGCGAACGGGCAGTTGCCGGGCGGCTTCAAGCATTTGGACACCAGCAGCCCAGGGAAACCGGCCGAGCTGAACAACGGCCTCAGGGCGGCGCAAGTGCAAGACGCATCGCCGACAGAAAGACAACCCCTCTCTTCTTCCCACATCCCCGTCCCCAGAAACAGGTACAGATACGTTGCTGACATAAAAGGTCATGAGCGAGTTTCGCATCTGGGTCTTTGGCTTATCCGTGTCACTGGTGCATGTCAAGGGAAAGAGGGATCATTTCGAAGCAACGCAGTCGTTTAATGGGCTTGGCGTCTAAACACAAGCTTTGGTTACATGTGTAATCGCTCCCATCGGATTCTTCAGCACATA
Organism: Colistium nudipinnis; assembly: GCA_016785305.1. Taxonomy (NCBI): domain Eukaryota; kingdom Metazoa; phylum Chordata; class Actinopteri; order Pleuronectiformes; family Rhombosoleidae; genus Colistium; species Colistium nudipinnis. Next base: position 423,139 of record JAFBJU010001583.1, read on the forward strand.
GTTAACCAGATCTATTTATGTTTGCATAGCACAAGTTGAATTTGAGTCCGATTCCAGGCGCGAATGTGCCACTGAATTTGTGGTGTTCAAAACATTCAACATACGCAGTTTTCATACTCCACTCCAACCCTGTGTTCCATAACAGTGGCTTGTCAGGGACTGGAATTCACCCTCTGGCTACAGCAGTTGTTAGCAGTGGTTAGGTTATGAATGGTGTGGGGGCGTACTGCTGGTCCACTGGCCACATGTTTGATATTCTGTCCAGAATAGTTTTGAAATACGCCTTAAGAGAGCCAGAGCTCCAGATCGGGCCAGGATTGCCCCATCCGGGGATGGGATGGTTAGGGGCTGTTGGTGACAGCCAGTAACTATCTTTTGGCAAGTTTTAATAATCAGGCATCTCAGTGTTTGCAGTGACTCTCTATTGTAAATGTTGTCCACGAAGAGGACCGTTTCGTCAGGACATGCGCATTTTTGTGCAGGAAAAAAAGTCTTTGGTATATAGTCCATGGGAAAGCACGCGCAGGTCTCACACATAGCAAGCAGAAAATGCGTCCAGGAACAATCCCGGTTTACAGATAAGTGATTATGTAACAGCGAAGAGACTTTCCTTCCTTTTATTCTCATCGTTTGAACTTTCACGTGCCACTGGTCATGTATGATGTGAGGGAGTTGCTCTGGGGAGCACGCAAGACCGAACATGCTCTGAAAGTTGGGTAATGTTATGCCTACTTCTTTGCTCGTGCGTGTGTGCTTGTGTGGCAGATTTGCACACTGCAGACAGCACTGTGTTTGTTTTTGTTGTTGTTGCTGTTGTTTTTTTTTATTACTTTGCACGACCAGTCCTGGATAGATTGAGAATAGGTTGAATAATGCCGGTCGTAAAACTCCCCCGGACCAAGACGTCCCTCCAAAGCCGGTGCCTCGAAATGAATAGGAGCAGGAACATCTGTTGAGATAGGAACAGCTATCTCAACAGACTGCTACCAGAATAATGAACTCTGCATTGGCGTTACACAGCCGCGAGAGGTTGCATAACGTTATATAACTGTGCCGTCACGTTGGCCGGGCCTCGTTCCTCCATTGACCTTTCAGATGAAGTCCTCGTCTTCACTGTGCTCGCATTGGCTTTTGTAGTGGCGGTTGGCGACGAGGGGCTGTCCTCTCCTCTTTCAACATCAAACAAGCAGCCTGCTCAGCCTTTTGGGTTCAAACCATTCTCGTATACAGTCAATTAGGCAAGCCCTCCCCCCCTTCACATAATAAACCGTGTCTAGAAAAAAAGGTCCAAATTTGTTCTTTTGAAGAAAACGAAAACATTTGAACAAGTTACCTGGTTTTACGGCACGAATACGCTTTTGGACGGCAGTGTGGTGAAACTATTTTTCCCAAAGTAATGGTCACAGAGGAAAGGCTGCACTCACCACCCCAGTGTGCGTGCGTGCACATATACGTGTGTGACAAATTGAGCATTTGCTGCACTCCGTGGCTAATTCCAACCAAACCGTTCATTTTCCTTTGCTCCCCAACACCCGTACCACCGTTGTGCTGTGGGATCAACAATGTGTAAGGAGGCCTTAGCTATGACGCTGTTGTCTGCATCTTGTGAGGCCACTGTGCCACTTAAGTATTGTTTGTCGGGGACAATTTTCGGAGCGTTCACACCTTGCCTTGTCAACGTGGAAATGCTGTTAAGTAGGTCACTATCCTTTAGACAAGCCTGGGCAGAGCTCTTGGAGGAAGGAGGTGGTGGAACCAATGTTGTCCCCTTGCTTGTACTTGTGGATGTTCTTCGAAACACATTCAAACCTCAAATCGAATATACTCCTCTTGCCTCTGTCTGTGAGTTTCTTTTCCTCTCTCTCTCTCTCTCTCTCTTTTTGTTCAGTCTCTAAGTCCCCCTTTCTCTTGCGTCGCATTACAGCGTGGCTTGTTCTACCTGTCAATACCACTCTGCATAGGATCCCATGCACCGATAACATAACAAAGGCCAGTTTGATGAAACGGAACAAAAGAGGTCTGACTAAATGAAGAGGGGAGGGGTGGGAGGGGCATTTTGTATTGATGCAAAAAGGCTTTCCGGTCTTATCTGTCCCTGGTCAGGTACACTGTCACCACAGTAGGATAACATGAATAGAAGACACCGACTCTGCATTAAATATGACCCGGGAGCAAGCGACTGCAGCGTGGGGGTTGATGGTGGTGGAATGGCTAGGTTTCAAACATAATTACTGCTAAAAGTCACCAGGCGGGCAACCACCTCACTGGCCTTCACCCATGGAACCACCCCACCCACCAACCCTCTTCTCCCAAAGGAGACATTACAGGCGGTTGTTGAAGGTTCTTGTCTGGGATGTTTAACCCACGTCCAGACTGCTGAAAAGGCCTCTCAGGTGGTTGTATTTTGTATTGTTGATTTTTTTTTTTTTTTTTTTTTTACAAGATAAACCGCATGTGTCATGCTTTCATGACGTGATTGGAATTGCTTCTGAATTGGAGGCAGCATTTTCATGCTTCCTTGTTGCCTTTTCCCCCCCCCTCCCTTCTAGACCACAAGAGGTTAAGGCTGTTGCACTGACTCAAGCAGGGATGGAAGGTCACACTCATTGAATGGAGTTATGCAAAAGGGGGGGGAGTTGGGTGGCGGCGTTAGGGTTGGTTTAGGGCCGGGGTGGGGTGGGTCAGATCAGGACACGAGCAGGCATCCGGCACGTCTGCTGTGTCAGCCTCAGGATCTGGGTTAAGTGCCACATAAGACAATTGATAACCGTAGAAGTTCAGCGCACCATCCAACACCACATTTGTGCTGTATCCCGACTTAAGTGCGTGAGGATCGAGTATCGAGAACCTTTGAATCTGTATTTTCAGGGTGCAGGGTCTGAATCATTCACTCTAACGGTAATGAGGGCCTCTGGAAGAAGCTGGCTAATGGGTGAAATATGTTCTCTCTCTCCCCCTCCTCCTCTTTATCCCTCTCTCCCTCTCTTTCTCTCTCTCTATATATGTACAATGCCCTAATGAGACATTAATCATCCGCTGTTATGCAGCGAAGAAGAGAGGCAGAATCAATTTCACAAGAGGGAGAGGAGGGAGTAGGAGGCAACGAAGGAATGTTTCTCTGCAGTTTGCTCTCTTGCAAAAGTATTGGTAAATACGCGCCAACATATTATGCAACAGTGTTATGTTGTCTTGGGAATCTTCACGTGCTTTTTCGGCCTCTCGTAAAGCACATGCATGTAGCATTCTGCCGATCGGCCCTCGGGCAGGGTGCCTTGGGGACACAGAGGAAAAAGAAAGAGTTATCAAAAGGGAAGGAAACTTGTTGCGCAGCTCTGGCACGACTGCTGTAAAATGCTTTAACGCTTGCTCACCCACACTAATAGACACTTACATAAGGCCCCCTGTTCGGCTTCAGTAGCATTTAGATATGCCACAGCTCTCTCTACTTCTCTTTAATCAAGCTTTCTGTTTGTCCACCCGGTTCCTCGTACCAGCGACAGCAGCTGCTCTGTGGCATTCCCCCCTCCGTTCACCAGCGTCTCCCATCTCTCTCCTCTCGACCCACCCTCCCACAACGTTTTTTTTTTTTATGATTCACAACTATCATCAGTCCCTTAATATCCTTCCCCCTGTATCTTCGGGTTACTGGCAGGCTTGTAAAAGTACCGAGATTCTTCTCACAGTGAAGCCAGTGTTTACTTTGCTGGTGCTGTTAATAAGGCTTCTTCCAGTAATCAGGTTCATATCATAGGTTCACACAAGTGCTCTGTGGTCATTAGGTTTTTGAGGGAGATGTTGCAACCTGCCTTTAAAAAAATAAATAATAATAAATAAATAAAAATGCCCCTATTTTTAGGTGTTTTCTCTCTTCCATACATCCCATTTTCCGTTTGTCTTGGCCTTTTGCCCTCTGCTCCTTTGTCTGACGGACACAAAATCCGTCTCAAAATCTAAGACATGAAGTCCTCTGACCAATACCCACTCACTCTCTGCCACAAAAGATTACTCGCTCTGCGTTTACAAATGTAATACGGTCTTTTCTGTGTGTCATGTTTTTGTCCTCCTCTTTTCCTTGTTCTCACCTTCATAGACGTACATGCTCAGCATGTGGGTGATGGTGTGTGATTCTTTTCAGTAACTTCACTCATTCATAAGGTAGGAAAGTAATGGCATTCTCATCACTGGAATGTTCACAATGTTTCCATTGGCACAGAAATCACAGATTCTCAGACTTTGCTCTCGCGAGCCAGGGGTTGATTTTATGTTTCTTCTCTGTGAAGCACATTCACGGCGCTGTTTCCCTTAAAATCACACAGACTGATGAGATTAAAGAATTCCACATTTCAAATGTAGATTAGATGCAAATCTTGCCGGTTTTTTTTTCTCACTGTAGCGGATTATATCAACACAGTGAACATTTCTTTTCAATCTTCTGTTAAAATGCAGCGAATGGTTTCCAAAACCAGCTCTTTGGTGGCTGAGACTAAGCTTTTTTAAATGTTCCGTAAGCTTTTCATTTAATAGGCTTTGCGTTCTTTTGCTCTCAATCACTACTTATAAATATATCCACACATACAAAACACTTGTGCAACTCTATCATAAGTCATCTCGGTCTGCCAATGGCAAGCAGTGAAATTCAGTTCAGACGGCAAAGGGAGACTGAAGTCTGAGAAAAGCCTCATACGTTGTACTGTGCAGAGTTGAATGGCTGACATCTGTTTTAATGTTGGTAGTTTGATCCTGTATTGGTTCTCAGCAGTTGGCCGAATAAATTTCAATTTCTTTTCCTGTAGTAAACCTTAAAATTTTAAATATGATAAAACATTTCCAAATGTTGCCGTTGTCCTCCAAGCATCCAAATACTATTCATTTGTACGTGGTATATATGTTTTTGTTCTCAAAAATGAATATAGTCAGATTTCCTCTTATCTTCCTTTTGCTGTGTCTGGCCCATTTAACACCATAGCCTACTCCACCGCACTATGGCAGCACGTAAGACGTGTAGAATACAGTGTTTGCTGTGGTTAGTGACATCATCAGAACAAACCTCAGATGTCGGTGCTCTCACATGTAATTAAAGGATTAGCAAGTGTACTCTCCTGAGGTTCAGTTGTCGAGGAAAGTTGTACTGTGAACTCTTGGTATCCCTGTTGATTTTTGCGTGACACGCGTCAGTAAGGTGGACACCTTTCACAATTCTGGGGCCCGCAAGGGATTGTTTATGCGAGTGTGAATAAAGCCCAAAGCACAGCGTCGATCGTACCGTCAGCAACGTCACAAAGATGTATTTCAAATATTCAGCTTGAATATGCAGATTTAAAAAAATAGGGCCTCCTCCCAGTGGCTGATTTCGCTGGGCCCAGATCCTAAAACCACTCCATGCTCCGTGTGTGTCCTCAAGTGTGTGTGTGGCTCTAGATATGCACATCCTTAACAATAGAGATGTGTGGGCCAGGAAAATGACGTATTCTTGCGCTGTCTAACAAATGGAACTGGAAGACAAAACAAGCAGTCGAGTCGCTTCAGTAGTGAACCGATTATTGTGTTTTCCTGTCTTTATCCCGCACATTTTCCTCATCCTGTAGACATGGTGAGGTAGCCGGTCCTCGTTTAAAAAAGATGTCCTTCTAATGTGTTCTTCATCAAAGCGTTGGCTTTGCCCTGCTGAGCCAGTCAGTAGTATTAACACATACACATGCACAAAGTCACACCCGACTTTACGAATCTGACGATGATCCGCATCGAATCCTTGGCTATATGGAAACGCAGGAAGCAAATATTTTCTTAAAATGTCATCGTTTTGCCTTCTTTTACAAAAATGGACCCATTTTGCCGCTGTAATTCAAAAGTGCGCTCCTGTGTTTACCACAGTGGTATTTAAATATATTTTTCGAGGTCTTAAACTTAGTCTGTGAAAAGGTAGTTTGGCTAAATAAGATTCTTTTTTTTTCCGGCCAAGTAGTCTATTTAAACGGGAGCAGAAACACACTCCTGCACTCTTATGACTGCTGCCAAGATAACGTGGGGATTTCCGGCCAGGGGAGAGGTAGAAAGTACACACGCTTAATTTTCGCGGTGACGGCTTCCAGCACCAACATGCCACTGCACAAAGCAGTGAGTGTTGAATGCTCTTCACTCAGGTGCAGGGCAGATCCCCGATCGCTGCCCAAATAACCCCAAGAGCTCTCGCAGAAGTCCCAGGGCATTGGAGTACTAAGAGGTTTTCACAATCTGGTAACCGTCCCTCTCGCCTTGATGGGCCACAGTTCCACCCACGCGCGGTTTCTACCCAGAGATCCAAATGTTCACTCCTTTGTTTTGTTTTGCACATTCACAATGCACTGGGATTGCGAGAGGCGGCCTTTTCCTTTCCCCTGCCCAGTCTGTTTTAGGCCGGGAATCAACACCATGGTCACAATATAAATGCTAGTTGCGTCCTGTTCACTAAAATGACACTACGAGGAAGTGACGGAGAGCGAGAGGAAGGGAGGGGAAAGGGCAACCTAAAGGATAACACCAGCACATGCATGATTTGTGACCGTAATCTCCTTCAAATGGTCACGGCTGTGGTGGCATTACCAAAACCCTCTCTCCAGACTTGCCCCATCTAGGAAGTCAAACATGGAAAACCTTCAGCTTTACGCGGCTTTGTTTATGTGCGTTACTTGTCGCTAGTCTTATTATATTATGTTATGAATTGTCACTTAATTCTCTGCCTGCTTTCAGTCAGGAAGTGGACATCGGGCAGAAATGTAAACAAGCAGTTTGTTGTAGCAGAAGGACTACAACCAAGTGACGAGGACATCGTCCTTTACGGCTGTCAGGCTGGGAAAGAGAAGAGGGACGTGAAACTGGGAAAAGAAAGGGCATCCCTGTGGCGGTTATGCGCTTAATGCTAGCATAACTAGCCCATTGGTCCCATCGTCTGTTTCAACTGACGTAAAACTTGGTTTATTTATTTATTACTTTGGTTTACGAGGATAATGGGTGATAAAAAAAAAAAAGTTATAATTGTTATGTCTTCCAACACAAACACAATATTAAAAATCACTTCTGTTTTTATGAGGGGTAAAAAATAGAATTATCATTGCTGTAGTGGGTCACATAATCACCACCGCAGTTCAGTTCATTGTTGGGAATCTACTTTTCAAACATAAACTGCAGGAAGAGAGTAAGGTAAGCTAAGAGCTCTCCCCAACAATGCAAATACACAACAGATTTAAATAAACTGTTGGGGGGTGCTCTATCAACTTTCATTTATTTGACTTAATTGACTAGAATTGTGGATTCACTGAAAACGATGAGATGCCAAGTTTGTGCGTCCGATCTGTAGGCCCGAGGCCTGACTAGCTTGATACAAGGCTCACGTCCTTTGTCCACAGCCATCTTGGACGAAGGTCCATCTACTTAGAGTTGGACAATATCAGTTTTGCATCGGCAGATTGAATTTGCTCAGTTGCCATGGAACTGGAGATACTTATACTTTCACACAATAAAGCTTGGCAACGTGTGCTATTAATATGCAAATGCTCGTTGTACTCCCACATTTCACAGTCAGCATTCTAATATTTTGCGGTGCGAGTGTGTGTGTGTGTGTCCCTGCGGGTGGGCGGGTGGCTGGGTGGGTCATGACTGCAGTCAGGCCTGACTATTTGACAGAAGAAATACTCTGAAATACTTCTCGCTCAAGGACAAGTCATGTCACGAGGCCTGACTTTTTCTTTGGGCCAGGGCTGATAGCTGTTTCTGGCGAGCTCTGCCATCTGTTTGTTTGTGTGTTCGGAGAAAGATTCTGCCCTAATCTGACCGTTGCTCGGGTTTGGCCTTGTTCAAAATTGCGCAACTCTCCCAGGGCTCGCGACCGGTTGCATCCAACCAACGGTCATCGTGTTTCGCGAAGCCTAGCCATCGCATTTCAACATGTTGAGAATAAAATTACCGATTACACCCTGTTTCATCAACATCACCTCTCCATAATGTGCTTATATTGCCTCCATTTGTCTTGTTAACTCTCCCATTGCTAGGAATGAAGGGGGACGTGGGGGCCATTCTCCTTTCCTTAATCCCCTTAAGTGTTACTGTTGCCGCTTGTAGCCGGTGGAAACACTGATCATTTGGAGAGAGGTGAATGCCTTTGGCAGGCACTGGGCCAGAAGATCCACTGGGGGAGACTTGCATTTCTTTTTTAAGATGTGTTTTTTTGTTATTGTGTTCTTTATCTGGCAGCATCCACTGAGGTCTGATGGGACCAGTATGGGCTGAGGATGGGGTGATACACAGAGGCTACTTTTGTGTCTACTAAAGAACCATGGCCCCATTACAGTACTTATCACTCCTGACCTTAGAGGTGTGACACATATGTCTTCTTTCTCCATAATAAACAGAAATGGTTTGCTTGTACAGGCAAACACAAATGCTGCTTAATGTTAACTGCAGATGGAATGCAGACATTCAGATCCCTTTTTTGTACAGTTACAACCTGCATCAGGGTAAAACGTGATTGCGTTTGAAATGTAACATCCATGAAATGTACCGATAACGATCATATGACCTGAAACACGCATGACGTTGATATATAATTATTATTCTATAATTTAAGAATATTGGAGACATTTCATTTTGTTATTCTCCTTTTTGCTGCACCTGTGTGTGTGTGTGTGTGTGTGTGCGCAGGGAGAAGCGCATAAAAGCACCACGCAGGCCTTGAGGGGTTGAAAGGCAATTTCTTTTATTTGTTTAGTTTCATTCCTGTGAATGTGTTAAGTGCCATTTATTTCTGCACCGTTTGCAATAGCTGAACCATATGCACTACAGCTGTCGGAGAGTGCCGCTTGTCCCGCTACTCTCAGTTGTATGTCAACCCCTTCAAATCTAATCTAGTCTCATTTCTCGCTTACCCAAAAAACCACAAGCACTCGCTGTCAGGAAGATAAACAAAGCCCTGCTTTCTCGGGGGTGCATTCCTTTCTGGCAATGCATGTCCGAGGATTTTGAGAAGATTCGGCTCACCCATGATGCACTTAGCACGTCATTCTTCTGAGCTGCAACTCGTTCACTTTCGCTTTCTAGAATAAGATACCAATCGCTTTGTTTTAGTGGCTTGGGTCCTGGTCTGTCTGCAATGCCCTGCAGACGTTTGGCTTCATGGGAGTAAGGAGAGCAGAGTGGCTTTGGAACAGCATTCGTTTGCTTTTGCAAAACACAGGAAACCGGGCGAAGGCCTGCTCTGGCTTGTGATGGCAGAAGGGCAAACCCCAGGAGCAGGCGAGAGAGGCAAGAATGAGGAACACAATAAGAGTGTGAGTGTGTTGCAGAAACAGAACTGGCTGCTTAGGGGCTCTCCAGCATGTCAATCTGTGTTTCAAGAGGAAATTCTTTCTGCTTACTTTGGTATCTCTCTCTTTTTTTCTATCTCCGTCCTGGCCTGTTTTGCTTTTGAGATGTTTAGCAAACTGTGTGTCGTCACATCATCCGGATCTCTCTCTTTTTTTTTCTGAAGTACTTTCTTTGTCGTTTGGGAGAACTACAGCCTTACGACAAAATATAATGAGAATGTCTCTGGAATAGTCATAAAAACAACCAGAAATCTCCTTGGCTGACTCTATAACGGAGAACGACAAGTGTAAGGAAGTCAGACGAGTTTGTCTTTGTTGTTTCCCCTCAGTAGGGTCGAGAACATGCCCAGCCATCTACTTTGAGAATCTGCCCTGCACTCCCCTAGCAACAACGGTGCGATTGGACGGGACTAACCAAAGTTGCTATAGCTACAAGTGAGCCTTTGGTTTGACCTGAAGTTACAGTGGGGTAATAAAGTCAGGTACCATTCACTGTTAGTAACTTTATATCATTTAATATTGCCAACAATATTTGACATGTCTTAACCTCTTAGAGTGCAGTTCAAAAAGATGCAACCTGTCAAAGGCTTGTTGCAGGATTGATCTTATTGGATAAAAGACCAAAGATCAGCCCAGGTTAGACCTGCGTCTGCCAGCCCTGGGCTGACCTGTGCCGGGCTTACATTACACATGTAATACTCCACAATCCTAATGTTTAGCCGGTTCCAGTAGACGTAGGCAGGGCTTCGCGGTGTCATGATCCACTCTGTCGTCAGCCTGTTACATTGCTTGTGCTGTGTCGACGTTTTCACAGTTGTTGAACGTGCTCGCAAGCACGACCGCTCGTTCCAGAGGTGGGATGTTCATACGGGTTCCTCAAACCTGCAGTAACCTTTTTTTATTTCCTTTTCCATTGAGTTTTTTTGTCAGCGATGAAAGCAGATGTGAGAAATGAGATGACTCAAAACACCACCGCCTCTTGCTCCGTCTATCCGGCCTCTTATTATTTTCCCTGAACAAAGTTATCTGTTGTTTGTGTTTGTCCCCCTAAGGCTCCAGATTGCGTTCGAGGATCAAGAGAGAGAAAGAGCGCTTTTTGTCCCTGGATTGAATAGACATTACACTCCCAGCCTACCTTAAAGAGACATGGCTCCCGCCGAACAGCCTCTCCCTCTCCAGGGGACTCGGACTGTGTGTTTGTGTGTGCGTTCGTGCGCGCGTGCGTGCGTGCACACACATGTTTATATGTACATTCTGATGCTTAACCACATGTTTATATTTAAAAAATATTTTTAGTTGTGCGTTTACACGCTATGCTCCCTTGTAAAATAGATGGTATAAATACAAACAGGACAGAGGAGGGGGGATGTGGAGTGACCAAGTGACACAGAGAGAGAGAGAGAGAGTGAGACAGAGACTAAGGGCGTTACATAATATAGCGGTGTTGGGGTATGATGATGAGCAATGGAGGATTGTAGGATTTAGAGCAATGGTTGTTCTATTAATAGTAGATGAGGCAGCTGTTGAGGCCGCACCGCAGGTAGATGATCATCAACACTAGCCTGGTCAGTTCTGAAAGTCACAATGGTGCTTTATTATACTGGATTTACCAGTTTGGCAACATTGGACTAATGCCAGCATTTTTTTTTTTACTTTATATGTCTGCGCTGATGAGACTTGTTTTCAAAAGCCTCCATCTCCGCCATCTATCATTAAGTATGCTTTAGGATAACACACTAGCTCATACCACATAAACAAAACACAGTTCCAGTTCCTGTTAGAGCCAACCATGATCCTTTGAGCCTTGAACTTGCTGAAAGCGAAAAGTAAAGTGAGATGCGTATCAAGGACACATGACAGAAAAATGTATGGTGAGCAATTCTCCGGTGGTTTTGTGGTTCGCATCTCTTTCTGCGTCAGCCTCGCGGATGAGCAAAACGTATGTTTTGGAGATGAATTGACGAAAAAGCTTTGCCCGAGGAGTCTGGCTCGTGACAGTGAGCCATAACCCCTATTTCGATGCGCACAGCGCTGTCGCAGCATTCATTTGCATTTGTTTGTGTCCATGAGTCGAGGAAGGGGAGGATACAAAAAAAATAAGCCTTGCGGAAATGCAGTCGGCGAGGGCCGATGGTGTTGTCCTTTTGTGACAAACAGTTTTATTTACGTTTGTTTGTGTGATGGGAGTTTTTTTTTCCAATCCTTAATTGCCGTGGCTATTTACCAGTCTTCTTGTCAGTCACCAGTCAGGCGCGCACACTCGGCTGCTTTGGAATGCAAGTAGCAGGCACATATGCACAGAGTTTTCTCCAGAGAGACACAAATACACCCACAATGCTTATTTTGGGGATCATGTTGATTACATAGTGGATGGATGGGTGCTATTTTAAGTGGCAAACCCCAGGGCTCAGGGGGAGGGTAAAGATTATTGTTGGCAGCGTACATCCCAAGGGAAAAGTAGACCCTCCGTAAATCCATGCGGCTTTGAATCATCCTGATACCAAATAGGTAAGATTTGCGGTGAGCCAATTCAAACACTGAAATCATCCGATATAGCCCAGCCCCTTCCTCTTCTTCTCTTGACCTTCGAAAAACCCTTCTTCTAAGCGGCCTATATGACGCACTGTCTCATCCCCTGGTAAACAAGATAAACCTCTAGTGTGTTGCGCAGGGTTTACAGTGATAATCCAACCCAAATCTGTCTCCCGATAATGAAACAATGGCCCACTGTGCCAACAGAAAAAGTTCACGCTGCACTCTTTCACAGACGGCACAGGCTGCTTGTCAGAGGGGGGCCGCGGGGAGTCGTGTTCTGGTAAACTGAGTCGCGGCTGTGCCAAACAGGTGGGATGCACATGAAGAGAGGGAGTGTGATTGGGTTAGGTTAGGCAAAAAAAGCGAGGTAAAAAAAATATGGCGGTAAGGTCCATACACCGCCCATGATCGAGTCAAGTCTTATGCGTAAGTGTGTGTGTCCTGGCGCGCCTGCTGGTTTGCTTCCACACTTGTTGTGTTGCACTGCGGCAGATGGCTTGGATCTGGACTTGTTCGATGGGCTGTAAAGCAGGCGGTTCCTTGGGATTTCTCCGAGCCCCGGTAACTAGGGCAGAGGTGCCGTGTTAAATATAGAGGGAAGGCCCTGTCATCTCCCCAACAACAGCACTGGGTGGGGTTGGCTGCATCGGGGGCGCCAAGCGGCAACACGGGGGCATCGTGTCACCATTTTTAGCGTCAGGACCTGGTGTGGGTCGTGCTTTGTATTGAAAATCATCCCGCAAAAATGCTCAGTCTGAGCCTGGACTCCTGTGAGTTTATTGCACCTTGGAATAAATGATGGTCCACGGAGCTCAACCTTTAATTGCACACAGCGCACAATGCCATATGCTCGGACAAACATCACTCACCCCCTTTCTACACACAGAGCCTGTTGTTGCTACACAAGTAGCAGCAACAGGCTCTCTCTCTCTCTCTCTCTCACTCTCACTCTCTCACTCTCTCACTCTCTCTCAGTATGTGCCTGGGCCTGACTTGTTGACTTAAGCTGGCCCATGTGTTGTGCTGCTGCCAGAGGGGAGGGTTCTTGGCCCTGGCCAAGGCCAATGCAAGTTGAGGGAGGAAGGAAAGTGAGAGAGAGTATGTGTGTGTGTGCGCGTGTGCGTGGGTGGGTGGGTGGGTGGTTGGTTGTGAGAGCGATTGTTTATTTGTGTGTGTATTTAACAGGGCTGGGACCATATGCTCATATCTCAGTGCAATTTTATATATACATATACATGTTTATATATATATACACAATTGCAATACATTGTGTGTGTATATATACATATATATATATACATTATATTGAAATACTTTGGTTCTGATTCGGTTTCTACTAGGATTTTTAAGTGAAATCCTACACCGATAAAGATTATTATGATTGTTTCATAACATGAGCCGTATTTCCAAAAAACAATGCACGGGAGTTTTATTATCACTGCACTAAACTGCTTTGTGCAGTGATCTGCCATTAGAATTCCCACTTGATGAGGCCATATTTTAAGGCCAATGTATTTTAAGTGTGCCGAATCCTCCAACCAGAACCGTATGCAAAAAATGTCACCACACACGCATACACAGATTCAGGGGGTAGTAACACAGGTTTAGTGTCTCAAAAGACTACTTTTTCCACCAGTGACGGGGCCTGTCATTTTGAGGGCTGAGAGAATGAATGCTGTACATATTCATCTGCATATGTGGGGGCTGAACATTATGTTTATCATCTCATCATTAAATGTAATGCGTGCCATCAGTGAACCATCAGTGAACCATGGTTGACTGAAAGGTTCTTGGGAAGATGCAGATTTGGGTGCACGAAAAACCCCCCAAAAAAAAAAAAAACTTTCCCTCAAACACACACACATGCACACAGATAAACCAACCTACTTTGTTGACAGCCACCTCCGCTCACCGGTGCCTCTTTCTCGGCACTAAATAAAGGCATCCTCAGTATAAATTGCTTGAAAATAAAGCCTTGCCTAAGAAAAGCAGACATATTCACTGCTGGGTCTGTGCAGTCAATCTTTAGCCTGTCCTCCGGCCCCACCAAGTTTAATGGCTCAATATATATTTCCCAGAGTGGAGGACCTTTCATATACACAATCTTCAGGCACTATTATGTGCATTTAGAGTAAGCGGTGACCAGGAATTTGGGGGATATCATCTGTGCAAACCTTTTTTTTTTTTTTTTTTTTTTTGTGCCCTCTGAGAAAGTGTGCCTCATTTATTGGTGATCTCATGCACACACAGACATCCACGCACACTCGTACCAGCTGTAACGAAACTGCGGTGGAGTTTAAAGGTTCTGCCGGGAAGCAGAGGAAAGAAAAAGCTCAATGTCAGGAAATCAGGGTGGGTTAGGAGGTTGCGTGGATATTAATGGGGCCTTGTGAGTGTGGGTATCTGTGTGTGTGGGTATCTGTGTGTGTGCGTTTGTGAGAGAGAGTTCCAACTTTAAGATTATTCTGGAATCTACTAATACAGCGGTCCTCAACCTTCTCTGTGCCACGGACCGGTTTAATATAATGCAATATTTTCGCGGACTGGTCATAAAGGTGGTGGATAAATACGAAATATATATGCAAATGTGCAACACGGCTTGACGTGTGAAGAGGCACAGACGGATGTAATTGGGAGAGAATATGGCAATTCTTCAAGATAAAATATCTTAAAAAAAAAACACTTCTTATATTCGGATCAATACGGTACAACTATTTCTGTGCGGCCCGGTACCACATGACTCACGGACCCGTCCGTGGACCGGTGGTTGGGGAATGCTGTACTAATAGACACACACACACACACACACACACACCAAAAGCAGACATGCATACTTAGTCAGTAGTGTGTTACTAGTATTCCGACTTTCCACAGAATGGCAAATGAAGCATTAACTACGAGTCCAGACATTTGTTTTTGTAGAGCTGAAAGGGTCCTTTCTCTATCTACACAGTGAAGCTGACAACATGTAGTACGTGTTGGCAACACAATGAATAAACACATCTCAGAAATGTTATTAAAGATGGTAGACGGGTCCATAAATCAAACGCTTGTCCCTGGTTGACCCCGTTTAGTGCAAAAAACAAGGCGAATGAGTGAAACGGGACACGGCTAATCTTGTTATCTCTTTATCTCTCGTCCAGACTGTGCTTGTGACTCAAACACACTTGCTGAGTCCTTCTTTGGAGACACTGATGAGTGGAACCAGCGTGAGCATCATTGGGGCATGTTCAGATTCCTTCATATCTGGCGCATTCTTCCCAGAGCTGTTAGCGCCACATCCAGCGCATTCTCGTCAGTGTGGGAGCTTCTGACACTCCCTGCTCGCTTGTTTCTGTGTCATGTAACCACTTTAAAGCCAGTCACTGCTCTCGGTGTGCGTGGGCACGTACACGTACGCTTGTTGATTTAAAGTGTTGGTGGACCCGGGAGTGAAGTTTTTATGTTGACTATGTGTGAGTGTGCGCTCCGAGACTGCGAGTGGATCCCTGCCAGGGCTCAGGGCTTGGCTGAGCGAACGCCTCAAACCAGTTTACTCTGGTTGCGTAGTGGAGAAAGTCTGGGGGCGGGGACGAGAGCCTCTTAAAGCTGCAGACCACATGTATCTTTGTCTCCATTCTATGTACGAGTGTGTGTGTGTGTGTGTGTGTGTGTGTGTGTGTGTGTCTGTTTTGTGTTAGTGTGCAAATTTAACATTTTACAGCGTTTGTCTTTGTTTACGCAGTACACACTTGCTCACCACATTGTATGGGACTCGACAGTTCGCTTTATACGGGACTTCACACGAGGACTCAAATCTGCTTGCGTGCGTGTTGAGGGTTGAGTTCTTGGCCATGCCTCGAATAATTCACCCATATTTAACTTTCAAGAACAGAACAGAGGTGAAGAGTGAAAAATTGAATAGATTGAGGGAATTACTGTGGTGGAGCAGAGGTGTTTGTCATTCATTGCAGAATTCCACAAACTGTTGCTCTCAGCCACATTTTAATTGGGATGTCCAATGCCAAGGTTTACTCTCTTAGCCCATTATGCATGTATATGTCTAAGTGTTTGCTGTCAGGTCAAGTGGGCGGTATAAATAGGGTTTAAGCTTTGGGTAGAATGCCCAGCATGGGGTGCACTGAGCGGGACAGGAGGAACAAGCATCTCTCTGCCAGTCTGAGCACAAGCTGTGCAGAAACCCACCACAAAACCCTCCCGCTCATGATGCTTCCCATTACATCCTTATGTTCACACACACACACACACACACACACACACATGCACTTTTTCAGACATACAAAGAATGTGTTAGTCTCCCCAGATTTATGGTACTCATCATCTTGTACTCCTCTGTGCGACCTTTTTTTTTTTCCACATCAAATTTCTTGATATGTTTGGGGGCTACAGATATTTTTATTTTTCTCTGGGGACTAGGCCAGACTTAGACAGGGCAGTCCTTTTACTTGTAAAAAAAAATATTTTCCATTACTCAGAAACATGCTCCAAACAGCTTGGATGGCTAAACTTGTGTGTTCTAGGTCAAGTGGGACAGCATGCGGGAAGGGTCTGCACCTGATTCTGTGTCTATTTGGTCAATCTATATTTGTGTGTTTTGCAGGAAGCCCTCAGGTCATGCCGATAAGGAAGTGATGGCCGCCACCGTCCTGACCTCACTGTCCACATCCCCCTTGGTGCTTCACCCCTCGTCTGCATCTACAGGTAACACAGCTGCCTCATTGTCAACCCTGCATTGAATGACCCTTCAGCCAAAGCTACAAATAGACGAATAGGGTTATAAAAAAACACATTACACAAAATGGGCAAGCAGATTATGTTTAACATAGTCTTACATTATTGTTAGCATTCTTTGTGTGCATACCCAAGCCCATTACTTAATGCCAACTGTTCAGCCTTGACCCCATCCTTATAATTCCTTTTGCTGTGGTTGCCATCACCATGCCAACCACTGCAGATGGTCAAAGTCCAGTCAGCATTTCACTTTTTTTTCATGATTATACTCAGTTTCCCCATATTGTTGCTTGGTGCTAAAACACACTCAGCTATGCGATCCGTCTCTGTTAAAGGGTGTGACACTCGCTTTATTGCAGGGCTGTAGTTGCAGAGATGTATTCTATCGTAGACACCACTTAAACAACTCTTTTTCATATTCAAAACCTGTTCATTCTTTATGTTTTAGATATTATTTTATTTACTTTTTTATTTTTTATTGTCACATAGCAAGAATATGGCTGTCCAGCTATATTATGGGTCAGCAAAGCCCAGTAATGTGCGTGACCACCCTGCTTTGATGAAACCTTGCAATGAATTGGCTGCTATCATTGCTATCATTGTCAACAGGCAATTTGCCATTAAGGAATGGTTAATTCCACTCTCAACAAGGTTTTAAAAAAAGCACTGCATTTGATTTGCGTTGAGCCCTGTAGTAATCCTCATATAAAAATTGATCTATGCTACATATTCGAAGTGGGATTTACCTCTTTACATTTATGTAGGATGTAGTTATACTGTATGTTGGTATAAATGAATCCCCAGTGGACATGCTTTTTTTCCTCATGTTAAGCCAAAGTCAAGGTTAAGCCAATGTTATTGCATCTTAACTTGTTAAGTCTTTAAATTGAAGCATTATTAGATTTGTCAGATAGCCAAAGTTTAGTGAATGGGTTTGTGGCTCAAGATTTTGAAATAGTAGATGACCTCGTACAGAATATTAACGCGTTCACTATATCTTGTGATAAATATATATATAAATGACAGGGCAGTATCTAATATACGAACAATGTCAGAAAGTAAATCTCAAACTTGCTGTCATAGTGCGTTCATTTGTATTTTTTTGCCAATATTGCTTCCGTTTCATGCATTTCACTGTAACGCAATGTCTTAGTGCGGCGTTAACCTGAAATTCTTCAACCTGCAGTCCCAGAGCCAGCCAACAGGGCTTGGAAAGAGGTGCTATCAGCTAGCTACAGCAGCTCAACCAGCGGCAACTGGAGCTGGGATGCGAGCGACCAATCGGTGCCCTCCACGCCATCCCCCCCTCTCACCAACGGCAACAACAAAAACTTCCTGCTCTCGTCCCAGGGCGATGATGTCAATGAGGATATCACAGAGAGCGCGCACTTCATGTTCGAGGACCCCATACCTCGGAAGCGAAAGGTAAAGATGGTTTATGACGGATGACGTGCATGCCAAGTAACATTTTGCTGTCCAAATGGAGTCTGTTGTCCTTTTAATTCATTTTCGTACATTTCTGATTTTAATGTCTCCTGAGAAGCACATGCAACCAACTTTTTCAACATGTATCGTAAATTGAACTGATGACCGCAGAGAAGACAAAATCATCATAATTATCTATATCTGGCAAATTGAGCCCTCCATTATTATCTTTAGGCTTTAATAGATGTGTGTGGTTATGATGATTTGACCCCAAACAAGTAAGAGTGTGATCAGCGACACTATGTTATACAGGGCCATCATTGTAGAAAAAATATTTCTATAAAGTAGTAGCTGGGACAGGCATTGGCAAAGGCACCAGAAACATTCCGAAAATGCAAGCCTCGGACTTGCATCTCTGCATGTGTGGATGATGGATTCTGTTCTCTCATTCAGCCCCCCCACCCCCCACCCCCCCTCTCATTTATAACTATAGCAACGGTCCAGAAAGTCAAACCGCTTCACTGTAAAGAGACCTTCCATCTAGTGGGAAGGTTAAGTAAGAATGAGGGAGAGGAGGCAGGCGGCCAGCAGGAAGCAACAATGGCTTCAAGGGAGGCATGAAAATGATAATAGTCAGAAGAGAGGAGAATGGAGAGCGGAAGGTAGCAGCCAGAGGTAAAAGGAATCTCTTAACGTTCCTCGCGCGAGGAGAGCTCATATAACGAACAGCCGGTGGGAGGGCCAGCAGTGATGTTACTGAGCCGCCCAGTATACGAAACCATAAAGACGATGTTGCCGGAGACCTATGCCATACTGTAGATAAGTAGACAGGAAATGAAGAAGCACGGCGCTGGGAGGGATACGCACTCCCTCCGTTGTGCGGAAAAGGGCTCACATGCGGGCTTCCTTCGCCGGGGTCGCTCCGTGCTGTGGGCTCTTGACACCAGAGGTCCAAACCCCTCGTTGAGCAGCCACCCTTTGAATCGTAGGCAATTTGAATTTGTGCTGGCAGTGACTTAAGAGGATTATTAAACTTACTGTAGCAGTGTTAAGATGCAAGCTAAACGCGTCGGGATTTAGGTGATTTGCGATTGTTTGTGGGCTTAGGACTGGCTTTGTGGCGTCATTTTTAGTAGTTGGTTTGAAAACAGGAATCCAGGGAGAGGGGGGTGTGCATAAACGGCCAGCGGCGCTCGGGTGGTTTGGTCGCACGGTTGGTGACGAGTACAGCGAAAGGAAGTGACAGTCGATGAACTGAAGTACTTCAGAGTCCTGTAGTAGTGTAAGAGAGCCAACGCAGCCATCGATTCAAAACCTGTTCTACTCTGACATCTCTTGCTCTGTTTCCCTCTCTCTCTCTCTCTCTCTCTCTCTCTCCCCCATGCGCTCTCCCTGCCTTTATCTCGCCCTTCCATCTCCGCAGGCTGTTGAAAGGTAATGAGCGTACACACCCGCCGTCTTTCATTAGCAGCGACGCAGGTCCCTGCCTGCTCACAGGACATCTGCCAGCCCCTGATATGTGGATGGAAAAAATGTATTGAAATAACACCCATCCACCCCATCCGTCCATCTCATCACGGCTTGCTTAGGAACTATGGGGGAGTTATTATGAGTTTTATGTTCAAAGGATTTCAGTTAGATCAGATATGATAAGCCTGATCAGAGGTTAAAGAGCGGTCACAGATGGTTGCACGAGGAGATGGATGGTCTGATGGAAGTTCACCACGGCCCGCACAGGCAGCAGGAGTAAGCTCCGCGTGCATTACGGAGGGTGGTAGAGTTATTAGTACCCCCTCTGTCCCTGTCTTTTTCTCTCTCTCTCTCTCTCTCTCTCTCTCTCTCTCTTTATCTCTGGATGTGTCTGAACTTGTCACATATCTGGTTTTCAATTTTTATAGGCTTGCTCCTCTAATGAGTTGTAGTGTTTGGCCCCTGGTAGAGGGGCACTCGATCCCCCACGAAGGTCTCTCTATCTAGTCTGCCACCGAGGTCCACACAAGGGAACATGGGAAGACACACCACATAAATCTCCGTTTCCCCTTGAAATACTCATTAGTGCTGCGAATGATTTTGTGTCCTTTGTGTGTCAACTTCTACCTGGACAGACAACCAGCCTTTTTTCTGTAGAGGAGAAAACAATTCAAAGCCCAGGTGCTGAACCAAATACAGATGGTAATGGCATAAATGCAACAATTGTTGGTGGAAAGTAGTTGCCGTGTAATTTGGAGCCACGGTTTCTCTCCGACATGTTGTCCTCATGTTGTTTTTGGGGTGAACGTGTTTTTCAGAACTCCATGAAGGTCATGTTCAAGTGTTTGTGGAAGAACTGTGAAAAGGTCCTCAGCACTTCCTCAGGAATCCAGCGACACGTCCGCACCGTCCACCTGGGGTGAGTTCCTGGTCATTACGCATGTTGTGTACATTTGTAGTATTATGCCATTCAATTTAGAACATTTCAGGGTGGCTCCCTCAGGCTGTATTTGTTTTCTCCCTGTACTCATGAGTGGCGGCGTCCATCTTTGTGATGTAAATAGTGTGGCTAGACAAGAAAAGTGACACACATCTGACTTGACACAGCTTGGATCCTGTCCAGCCCCCGTGTCTTTACATCCGACTATCTGTGCTTGTCTATTGCGTCTTCATCCACACTTGTGTATATTGTCATACACGTATTCAGTAAAATACACAGCATCTATAATTTTGAATTGTCATAGTTCGTATTGTTAGGAACATTTATAAGGGCTTTGAATTAGGATGATCATTTAATTCTCTATGCATTAGTTTAGCCCCATACAGTTTATAATAAAGGCATCAACAAAAAATGCATCAGCAGCTCCCTAGTTTTCACTGCCCTCTGCTGTCGATGAAGCGTAACCACTTTCTTTCCCATTTTATCATGTGACCGATGGCTACTCTTACATACTTTTATTCATCATAAGAAAAGAAGAAGCAATAATATGTGCAAAGTTTTGCGACGTTAAAAAAAAAAAAAAAAGTACAAATGTAAGCTTTATTAGTTGCTTTAGGCAACGTTATTTTTTATGAATGATTTTTGAATCAAATAAAAAGGGCGCTAGATCAATTTTTCAATAAAGGATTCTGAATATTGCACTTACTGAAATATTATGAAGCGGACTGACTGTATTTGGTATTTTTTTAGTTCACAGAACTGCTCAATTTCCAGAGAGGAGTCGTAGAGCATGAAAAGAATGCGCTATATGGCAGTGGCAATATATCATAGCCCCACCCGACCTACCTCTAACACAGGCAACACTCTTAGAAGTAATGCTCCTAAGAGGAATGCCCATTTGTGATTATGGACCTCAGCCAGAAAATTAATGACTGCTGCTGAGAGGGAGGTGAATGTAAATATTTCTTGTACACACAGTGAAGTAAGTGCTGATCATTATGTTGGATTTATGCCTATAGATTTGAATTGAAAGGGAAAGCTAAGTTCTACGCTTTTAACATCCACCTCTATTGCCTACTAAAAAAAAGTGGTCAAAAGTTTAAGAGAGAGATGTTGAAAACTTTATAATTCATGGCATTTATAGCGTGAGTGATAAATATAAATAAATATGTTGTGTGGTCATAAAAAGGAAAATAAAAGTTTTTTCATGTTTTGCTATTTCGCTCTTTCAGGCGCAACACTGATTCGGACTACAGTGACGGAGAGGAGGACTTCTACTACTCAGAGATTGAGGTCAACATGGACAGCCTCACAGAGGGATTGTCCAGCCTCACACCCACCTCCCCCACCACAGCTGGTCCTCCACCCGTCTTCCCACCACCTCTCACCGCGGTCCCTCACTCTGAACACATCAACATGAACGGGTCGCAGAGCCACGCCCCAACTCTGCTCAGTCAGTCTGCTCCCTCCACACTCTGCCACATCCGCACTGACCACGCATACCAGGTAACACACACACACACACACACACACACACACATGCACGCACACACGCACACACACACGCACGCACACACACCAGACAGGTACTGGAAACACGCACGCACGCACACCCACACACCAGACAGGTACCGGACACACACTCAACTTTATTTAGTTTCTAAAATAAATGTGTGGTGCATATTTTACCTAGCCACATATTTTTGGTCATATAAAACGTATATATGACGTTGCCTGGGTACAAGTACAAAGTTACTCAACTCTACTACTGAGGTTGCAAATATTTCCATTAATTCACGTGAAGAATAAAGTCATAATATTTTTAAGCCTGAGACTTAGACTCTCTTCAATTCCTGCTTGCAACAGTTGATTCAAACTGCTTTGAGGTTATCCGTGTCTCCTTTCGCTTCACTTCTTTTTTTCTTCCTGCTCTACTAACCATAACCACTGCATATGCACTGCTCACTTGTATGTAAAAAAAAATCTATTATTTTCTGCTGGAAGAACATATTTAATTGAAGTATACATAAAAAAAAACAATATTGAATTTAGTCTCATGTTGCCATGACAGCACAACATGCACTTGTATGTATACCTACAGTATGTTGTGCAGAAGCGGAGAACCTACAGCTCACGTTTAATTTTCCCAGTTTTGCTTGTACACTTTGGTCACACTTTTCTATTAATCACTAACCTAACCTTGTATTCTCCACGCTATTATGTCTTAGCATTTCCTTGAAGTCTCTGTCTGTGTTGTTGAACAGTCATCGTAAAAATCTCAGTTATGCCAAAAACTTAAATGTTGTGGTAGGGTGTGATGATCAGTGTTTATGAAGGCACATTTCAGATTAAGAGGTGTAAAAATACCCTCCATACTAATTATATGATCTCCGTATTCTGTACTTTCTTTCTGTCTGTTTTTATCTGCACGTTTCCCGTCCCTCATTGTCTCCGTCGTGTCCCCTCCTGATTGGGTGGGGTCGATTGTCCATGTTCCAGGCCACTGCTCCAGTGAGTATCCCAGTGGGTCCCGAGCTGGCACGGTTAGGCAGTGGTAATGGGACCCGGCCTGGAACTGGCACTGGGAATGGCCTCAGTGAGTCGTGGCAGTCTCCTCCTGTCATTTTCAAAGGCGTCCCGGTGAGTGAGGCTTTGTCTCACGCCTTTTTATCTTAATCTCAACCGCGCTCACCCTGTTTCTCTACGTGTGGCCATTTGAGCTTTTGGTCACTCCAAGTTGCACTTCAGAAATAAATTGTCAAAAACAAGTTTAAATTGTGGCACAAAAATCCTCATGAGGTCGTGAGGAGTCCCTCTTTAAAAAATGCTTTTTATGTGTCGAACACAGAGAAGCAGACATCTTAAAGCCATATCTGTCCCAACGTCCGCAACGGAAGCTTAGATGTCATCCGTGTAACGGTGGTAACGTGTAACCGACTCCTGATGATGGGAAACTTTTTGAAGTTGCACCACACAGGGCGAGCGCCATATGGTTATACTGTTTCTTGAAAAAAAAGAAAAGAGAAGTCATTTTCTTCTCATGACTTACTGTGGGTACGACATAGTCTGTCCAAATCAATGAAATATTCAACGGCATCTAAATCTGCAGAAAAAAAAACAACTGTGATCCCCGTCTTTTTCGAAGCCATCAGCCGTTTGTTTTTGTTATTCTTATAATATTCTTTTTATTTTGTTTAGTTGGAAGAACATAGAATCTGTCTTTTTAATAGTAATATTAGCTTTTACTAATTAAGTAACCTGTAATAGGGGCATTGGGTTGGGGGGTCCTTTGGTGATTGTGGTCATTTGTATCATGGTAATGGTCGTGTGTTACATCCGGTGCTTTTGTATCAGTGTTGTTTACAGTGAAGACAACTGTAATCATTCTGATATGATAAGTTGACTGGTTGTTGTGGTTGCCGGAGATAAAAGACCATTTATAAAAACAGGAAACTGTTGCACTGTGAAATCGAATAAATCGGCCTTACTTGATCAAAGTCGCACTGATTCCCTCAGAAAAAAAAAATTGAACCTGCCATGTCTTTTTTTTTTTTTGCAGGGGCCTGTGACCCACGTCCGAACAGTCAGCATTGGTGAAAAGAGGCAGCCGGCGGCCATCACACACACCACTGTTAACAAGAACCATGCTTTAATAACGCCTCCACCTAAATCAATACCAGGAACCAGGTAGGGAAACACTCCGTTTATCCTCTGTCCCATTCATTTGCACCTGAGGAAATCACGCACAACGGCGGAGAATTGCAATTGACCCAACAATCGACATGGTCTGAAGGGTTTCTCCACCAGGCGGGCGACGAAAAAATATGTTTGTTGATTGACCAAGGTTCATGAAATCCCACTAGTCAAACTCAATTTTAATTTCTTAAAAACTCAAATGATTGACTCACTGTGGGGAAATTTTTTACCATGGTAACCGTTTCATGCCTGATACGCTCTGTAAGTTGAATCCACATCTCACAGTGATTCTCGGTGGAGTTATCCACATTCTTTAACCAAAAAAAAAAAATCATTAAATGTAATTAGATGTAGAAATTGTGGAAAGGATTTCAAAGATAGCTTCTCTGGGTCAAGCTTATTTATGTTGAATTGTTAAAAGTGCCTTTGCTGGCCTTTTTGTTTGTCCAGCCCTAAATCTACACACGTGTGGAGGTGCCTTAGAGCGCGTCGTGCTGCATAACTGGGTTTGTGTCCTAATGCTGTTACATCTGCTGTTACCAAGGAAACCCCGTGGGGAGGCAAAGAAGTGCCGAAAGGTGTACGGCATGGAGAAGAGGGACATGTGGTGCACAGCCTGTCGCTGGAAAAAGGCCTGTCAGAGGTTCACCGACTAATCCCGTCCCCGCCCGGCATCTTTTGAGATGAGCTCTTCCTCACCCGGAGCGATGGCGAGGTGGACTCTTCCACTGAGGGGAGGTTTGTTTTTCGCGATGGAGCTCTCAGCGCTGCTTCCTCCAGCCCAGCAGGGGCTTCGCCTTCTCTATTTCCCGTCTGCAAACGTAAAGAGAAAACAAAAAGGGTGGGGAAAAAAAACAAAAAACTTTATGCAGGTTTGGACACTTTTTCTAAGACTGAGACCTTTTCACTCTGAAGATAAATAAGGAAAAAAACTAAAAAACAAGAACATTTTAAATTGGATTCCGAACCTTCTGATTTGATTTCTGTTTATTACTTTATCAACATTTTTAATAGTCTCCACTCATGGCAAAGTTTGAAGACTTCAGAAAAGCTTTTTGGTATACTCTGTTGTTCATTACAGGATTATGATGTAAGCTACTATTTACGGGCTGGATCATGACCCTTTTTTGGAGGTTCAGAGGTGGGTGAGACCTCCATAGCATATCTGTTTTTCATTATCACTGTTTAAGGGACTTCAAACCTACCAAAGGCAAAAAAAAAAAAAAAGCCTGTTCACTTACAACCAACAGCTTAGGTGATTAAGCTCAGTACCAAATCTAACATCATTGTCTTTTGCACTCTCACTAATTGTGCGTTTGTCCAATGTGACAACTTGCTCATCAATCAAAATCAGACCAACCAGTGACACGTCTTTTAATTTAGCAAAAATGCACAAAAAAAAAACTCGTACCAAGTGGTGCAAAGAGTTTACCCTTGACTTTCCAAGGCTTATGTCCGCGAGATGTAGACAATATATGAAATATGTTAACCTCTCCCACTTTATAATTGCCCTAGAGATATGCGCCTTGAAGAAATAAGTCATCTTCTCGAGTATCACTGTAACCCAGCGTATGCCCGGGAGAGTGGATATCTATTTCTTATATAGTTTATTTTCCGAAATGAGTTTCTCAAGCAACTAGCAGTTGCACTGTGCAATCAGCAGAATGACAGCATTTATTGTTGCTTGGGGGTTGTCTTTGCTTGCAAGGGGATTCTGAGGTTTTTCCCCCTCTGTCAATTGATGTTCTTAAAAAGATTGTTTACCACAACGAATGATACATGAATGAAAACTGCCCCTTTGAAACTTTAATTTACAGTCCGACTGGTGTAAATTGTGTTTGTGGGAAGTTAACGTAGAAGTTGTCAAGCCATCAATCACTACCTGATAAGTCAGGCATTTTTATTCACTTGTTACACTTATAAACGGAGACGTTACCCGATCTTAATACGAGTAATTGGAATAATTAGAATTAACCAGCATTGCAAAATAGATATCCAACTAAACTTCACAGGAATCTAGACTTTCCCTGTGTTTTTAGTACATGTTGCATTTAATCTTTTAGAAGGACTCTATTACTTTGGACGTTTGGTGATATAAAAAGCTAGATTCAAATCAAGTGAGTATAGAGCGGTAGTGTGGGTGGTTGGCAGAATATTGATTTCATATAGGAGCAAGTGTAGTTAATTAGCAATAGAAATTGTATGGATATATTCCCTGTTTTCAGAACCGCCAGTGACACTGGCTTCTTTTTTGTCATTCTAACAAATGAGCGCACTTTAAAGTTGAAACTCAATTTGTCCAACAAAAATTGTAAAAAAAAATATATATTTAATTTTTTTTTTACAAAAGATGCCCTCCTGCAACACAGGAGAGAAACGATCAACATCCTTACCGACCTCAATATTGTTCACCTGCTGGGTGAAGTGTAGTTGTAATTGACTTAATTACATTAATGGAGAACATAATGATGAAAAGGGGAAAAGGGAACCACAGCTCTTTTCAAACAAATGTTTCAAGTAATTCCCACCACAAGAAATGTGTAACCTTTGTTCATTTTTTTTTTACCCTCGGTAGTTATGGACAGTGGTTCACCTGCCCCGAGTCGCCCACTCACACTTTAAGTAACTAAAGTGAATATAGACCGACCTTGTTGAGATCGCATCCTGTTTCCCACACCCAATCTTATATTGAAGCTATATTTATTTAGTCGGCCTAAAGTCAGAAAATGCACGTGTGCTCAACATTTTGTGACAACCTTTATACTGAGACCAGAAAAAGACAAACCACTAAAAATAAACAAAATGCCCCGGAAATTGTCTCATCTGCTCTCAGAAGTGGAGCCATGACAGCAGATGTTTATTTTTTGAAGAGTTTCACCCTTGTGTTGGTTGTTTGCAGCTTTCGGAATGTAGATTCTGCTGCGCGTCCTCTACTCTCCAACACTGACCTTACCTGGTCACCATAGCAACGTAACCCGCACGCACGCGCGCGCGCGCGCGCACGCACGCACACACACACACACACACACACACACACACGCATGAATACAGTGCCTGTCCTTCCCCATTTAAGCAGGCCAACTTTGAGCCGCTTCCTTGACGACGGTTCATTGTGGCCTCAGACATCTGTCGCCATAGCAACCCCATGCGCTGTCCTCTGTGGCCACAGGGTCACTCGTCCGCTGTCGCCTGATGCCACGTCACGCGTGACACGTCTCCGATTGTGCATCGTTGGCTTGAAGTCTCTAGAATGGCTTTGCGCATTAAGCACACGCGTTTGCTCTCGCTGTAATAGTGGTTATCCTGTTGTTAACCAACGTTGTGTTTTTTGAGAATCTACCAATCCTGCCTGTAAAGTGTTTTTATTCCAGTGGTATCCCAGATAAGCTAGGCCTGGTGGGCCTATTCCGGTCAGAAAACTTCACAAAGTGCCAATGAAAAGAACATTAAAAGGAAAAGGTATAATGACCTAATGAATTTGCACTATGTTGCACTGCGCAAAGACATGTTTTTAATACATGGACATTTTATATACAGAAATTATTTTGAAGTGAAAGGATTTTTCTTCTTTTGGAAGGGGTAGGGAGGGGTGTCGTCACTGCCCGGTGGAATAGCAAACGGGGTATCAGGGATTGGGGTTCTGTACCCACCCCTGCCCCTAATTATTTACAAGCGATTTTGCCAGTTAATGTTGGCCTCTCTGTGTCAGATGTACCGAACACAGCGGTGCTGGCAGTTGTAGAAGTGTGGTACTGGGAAGTACAGAGTGGTACTTTGGGTGTCAGTCACTTTGCTTTTCCTTGGAGGAGCGCCAAAGATCGGAAGCAGCACCTGCCTTGTCTCAGTGATGGGAAAACACCGGTCTCAGTCAGTAGCTACACATTATGTTCTTGATAACGGATGCTTCACAGCATTGTATTGCCTGGAGGTTTGTTTTTTTCGCAACACACACACACACACACACACTTGTTTTACCATAGTACTTTGTGCTTCCTTTACTTCAATAAAAAAAAAAAAAAAAAAAAAAGCAATGCTTCTTTTACAATTTACTGAGCAGAGGTAGTAACTGTAGATACTGTGGATACCAGGTTAAGTTCTGTTATCCTCGGTTTGGTCGAAATATGGAGGTTGACGTGCAGCCCGTCAGCTCTGTCTCCATCCTCAGTGTAAGCACTTTTAGATTTCACCAGCAGGGTCAGAGGCCGACGCTTTCGTCCGCAACACTGCCGGCACATTTTAAAACTGACAGTTTTCTGTGCCCGTTGGCGCTATTCCACTTCCTTTTTTTCTTTTTTTTTGTTTAAGAAGAAGAAAAAAAAAAGAAAAAAGATGCACTAAACTGGCCCGTGATGATGATTGAGGCCCAGGCCGCGTCCTAAAGGATGCCAACTTCTCTTCAGCAAGAGCAGTTTCCTGGTGAATTTCTACCAAATGGATCAACAGAAAATAGAAAAGGAGAGGATGGGGGTCAAAGTTGATTTGGCGGGCAGGCAGAGAAGCTGGAGAGTGGTTGACAGTAGTTGGAGAGCAGACTCGGGGCACGCAGTGACGATATATAGATGGATTTGCAGTTTCAGGGCTTTCTTGTACATATGCAACAAAAAAAGAACCGTGAGGCTTTTTCGTATATTATTGTATTATTGTTTTTTTTTTTACAATACAGTTTCTTTCATTCAAAAAAAATCGATCGAGAAGCTAAATGAAAATAACACGTAATGATTCAATGTGTATTGTAGCTTAGAGGCAAAGGGGAGAAAAAACAAAACCTGTTGAATGTAAAACCTACAAAAAGAAAAAA
Source organism: Colistium nudipinnis (assembly GCA_016785305.1). Classification (NCBI taxonomy): domain Eukaryota; kingdom Metazoa; phylum Chordata; class Actinopteri; order Pleuronectiformes; family Rhombosoleidae; genus Colistium; species Colistium nudipinnis. Next base: position 452,069 of record JAFBJU010001583.1, read on the forward strand.
AAACTCTTGTTTTTTGTTTTTTTTGGTCATATTTGTTGGCTAGTTTGTTCTGCCTGTAGTGAACCAGTAGCACATCCTGGGTTAGGTAGTAGCAGCAGCAGCACTAGCGCATTATTTTATCCACATCTTTTAACGCCCACAGACAGCTGTCGCCAACACTGCTCAATCATAGCGCAACCGTGCAGTATTGCTTCACTATCCTACTCTGTGCAATGATATGCTTTATAATGGAACAAGAACTAACGTGGGCTTTTTCGGGGACACCTGGGCCCCTCGCTCACGCCGTTGCCGTTCGTCTTTCTCCCTGCCGAATAGATATTTTTGTGTTGGAGTATACGTGGTGGTCGTTGACGTGGATGTTGTTCTTTGCTCGTCACATTAAGTTGCTGTTGGGCGCGCTAGTCTTCGACCTTCGGTCGCGATAAACATGTTCCCGTCGCAGGAATCTTGCACATTCCAACAGACAGCATGCTTTTAGTGTTTTCCACTGGTCTCCTACACCTTGTCCTTTTCCATTTCCTGTTCATGTGCTATGTCCAGCTTTACTGTGGTCCCACCCAAGCCTTTACCCAGTATATTAAGCTAAACTAAACCCTTGAAATGTGCATAAAAAGCCTTTGTATTTTCCAAATATGTCAACATTTGTGTGCTGCTTTCTTGAATGTCAGTTTTCATTTGTGTGTAAACCAGCAGCAGCAGCAGCAGCAGCAGCAAAAGCCAATAGATCTCCTTCCAAATCAAATGTAATGCATTGCATTGGCAGCTCCACTCACAGTTTCAGCTTCTTCTACTGTGCTCTTATTGTTCGTCCAGGCTTTTACACTCTGTCTGTCGGATCTCTCATTTGATGACCATTTTTTTCTTTTTTTCCCTTCTGTTGTGTTTTTGCTGAGCCTTACACGGGACGGCGTGAAAACTGACTTTTGCTTTGTTTTTGTTTCCTTATGGATTGATTGATTGATTGATTGTCTGGCTGAGTTTGAGGTTGTTTTGCATGTCAAGCATCGCCCATTTTTTCCTGTTTGTTTTTGTGTTAGGAGAAAGAACACTGAAGGGTTTGATTTTTTTTTTCGTTTTTTTTTATGTGTGTTAAGATTTCCCCTTTCAGTAACTGATAACCCAAGGGCGATTCAATTTGTTTTCCCACAAATGTAAACATCCTCACTGCAGCCTGACACACACAAGCAGAGCGCTAAAAGCATTTTGAGGGAAACATGACTTCAGCCTTGGGTCTTCACTGGAGGGCAAGATTTCTCCCGTGTGTGGGTTCGGCCTCTGGTCTTCATTAGCAGTCCCACACACATGGAGGAAGCACTTTCTGAGGAGTGGTGCACTCAAAGAGTATTTGTGTGAATGTCGAGCCTTTGACTAGTGCTTGAACCGACGGATGACCATGTATGATGCTGATAATGTGATCTATGTGATGTAATGTGACAGAAAGAAAATAAACCTGAATGGAAGAATGCTGTTTTCCGATCTTTTATTTGAGTACGTCTTTAATACGCAGCGGGACAGGGTGGCAGGGCGGTGCAGTGGCTCCCGCTTGTGTCTGGGTTCGGGGGCCTTCTTGTGCCTGAAGTTTGCTGTGGTTCTGGTACTCCGGCCTTCCTCCCACCGAACAAAGGCATGCAGGTTGATTTAGATTGGGTTCCCTTCTGGCAGAGAATGAAACATTGCCCTGTTTTTATACTCATGTGGACCGCCTATGTGGGTTTGACTCGTCTACTCTGACCCCTTGTGGACAGCAGGCGGTAAAGCCACCGTCACGCACTGCACTGCATGTGAGAGACCTGTTGGAAAACAAAAGGCAGGGCGCACACAGAGGTCACTTCTTTACAGCAGCAATTTCAAAATTTATTGAGACTGATTGGGTTTTTGCAAATAATAGTCAAGCTAATTCTTCCACTAAACATGAAGTTAGAAAGAGGCTCCGACGGCCGCTGGGCCAGCCCCAACATCAAAAACAGGAGGCTCATGGTTGACTGTAAAAATGTTTTGCGATCAGTACTATCAACCGAAAAATATCTGCACAAGAGCACTTAAATCTGCCCGAAAACAAAACGGGTGTAAAAACAGGACAGGTTTTTTTTTTTGATTATTTGACACATTTTGTTACAAACACAGGTTTATGATAATCATCAATATAAAGTCAGTATCATATTGAACATTATTCCCAATGAAAATAAACAAACGTCAAGCTTCAAGGGCAACCTTTTGCAAATCAAAGACCCTCTAAAACGTGAGAGGAAAATAAATAATATATAATAGTAATATAAATTCATATATATGAAGGTATACACACATCACTCTTAGAAGAACAAAATCGAAAGTAAAAAGCGCCAAATTTTGAAATATAGTATAATATAGATATACCCATATCTATGGCTTCATGATTTGCACATGTCAATCAAGCTATACAGGCTAAATGAGGATTGCAATTTGTACATGTCTAAGAATACCCATATTCATCTGCAATAGAGCAAACAGTTCCAGTTTTGCATCGTGTGGAATTTGACAGTTGTGTGCAGATGCCGAAGACGTCGCTTTGGTATGACAAAATGAACACAGGCATGCAGTTAAGACCACAGAATCAGGGCACAGAAGGTTACCAACACACGGTGGGAAGGAGAATCGAGTCGCCCATCATGATTTGTCTTTCCGAAGATTTACGCTCAAACATCTTGTACCTCTAATCTGTCACATCTCGGTAATCTCTTTCCATCGATACACATATTTTCCAGTCGCCGCTCGGGAACAAATGCACGCACACGCACACGGGTGAAATGTCATTGAGGCACATATTGAGGGGTTGATGGCGGACGTTTTCCTGAAGTACAACCCAGTATGAGGAAAAGGACATACAGTATAGGTTGTGAGAAGAGCAGGAACCGGGGGGGGGGGGGGCATAGGGGGGGGGGGGGGGGGGGGGGGGGGGGGGGGGGGGGGGGGTCATACATACATCCAGAGGTCTCTCGGTGGCCACGACAGCACCACAGGACAGAGATATGTCACTGATCATGGGCTCCTTCCACACCCACCATTGACATTCATTAAAACCCTACCCCCGTTGGCTTTCTTCTATTGTTCCACTTCAAGAAAGTACAACTGTGGGTCAAACAAAAATGCACACAAATAAAGACCGTGCCAGACATGAAAGAAAGCATCACAAATCTCAGCGGGGCTATTGGGAAGTGCAGTGCATGGCACCTGTAGCTGGGAGGCCTGATGTGTGCGACGCGCAAAATGTTTCCCAGAGTTACTTTCCCTTTGCGCTGATGAACTAAAGTCGAGCCAGTGCGACACTGGCGGATAGAAATACAGCATGTAGACTCAACAGTCTTATATCTGCATGCTGCATTTCTACTTGATTGTGTTTCCATGTGAAGACAAGAGACGGCAGACACAACAACAACAACAACAACAACAAAAAAAAGTCTAAATCAGCCAAATTTTAGGATGCAGTTTTCAAAAGCTAGCCGGTCCATTCACGCAGCCCTTCATTTTCACAATAACACCATAACATGTGCACATTTTCAAACGGTGACAAATAGTGACAGGTTTAAAAAATATAAACAACCCAACAACAAAACCATTAATCACAACAATAAATCCAAAAGCACCTGCACACACAGACAGTGAAACAAAAAGCACTTCATGTTTACAAGGTACTAGATTGGTTTTGGTTTTAAAATAAATCAATTAGTGTACATTAGTGATGCAAAAGCATGTGCGGAATATATGTTTCAATATCAATAGCCAACAGAGAAGTTAAACGGTGAAGTTGTTGTCCCCCTCGGTATATAAAAGAAAAAAAAAAAAAAGCAAATACGACAGTAGCGTAAACTGGCACAAGAAAAGGTCGATAAAAGCCCCATGGCTTGCTGTCCACAACAAGGCAAAGTATAAAAGCTTTTTTTTCCCCCCTCATACAAGATATAAAATATCCCCAAAATAACACACAATAAAGCTTAGCATCCAGCACTTAATTGTAATAATAATGATAATAATTAATAATAGTAACATCCACAACAGTAATCATAGTTCTGATAATCATAATAATAAGACACGTCATCTGCCTCGCTTGAATTGTCAATAACTTTAGCCAAAAACATGGAAAGAATCGTAAGAAAGCAATAGAGACTTTTTTTTGGACACACATTCCTTCACACGCCCATCCTGTTCCACACAACACACACAGGCACGCACACGCTCACGCACAGAGCAGGGAACTACCTTTCAAAACGGAGGAATCCGCAAACAGGTTTTTCAATAAATAGCTGTTAAACAAGGCAAATCAATATTACACTCTGCAAATATCAAGCTCGAGATTCCAAGCCCAATTTTCCTCATCTTCATTTAACCTTAAAAAGTTGCGGAAAACCAACCAAAAGAAGGATACACTGCGGAGAGGCTGCATAATCTGTGTTCAGAAATTGCAAATAAATGAGTGAAAAAAAACAACAAAAAAAAAACACATACAAAGGCAGAGACTGGGCGCCAAGGTCCTAACGTCACAACCTCCTCCAGTGTGAGAGAAACTGACTAGCAGACAGTGAGAGACAAAAAGAGTTCATAGTGTAGGTCACGTGGATCCATTGTGTGCTTGTGTTCGATTTGCCAAACAAGGAAACTGAGAGCAATGTGCACACGGTGTAAAAAGAGAGGTTTGAAACTCTGAACACACACTGTAAAATACTCTTTCAGTCTCTCCGTCTCACACACACACGCGCCCGCACACCCGCCCGCCCGCACACACGCGCCCACACACACACACGCACACACGCTTCTCACCACTGTTAAAATCCCAGAAATCGTATGTACATTGGTCAAATGTCCAGGAGTTGTTGGAATGAGTCGATAGCAACCGTGTTGGCAAACTGAAGTGAAGAAAAGATTAAGGGCTCCACTGAAAGGCATAGGCTATATAAACAGCAATCCGCACAAAGATTCAGTGATCTCTATATCGTGATAACAGTCAAGAGGACATAAATATATATATATACATATGTATACATGTATATATATATATGTATATATACATATATATCCTTAAAGGTAGGTGCGGTCACCGAGTTGTTTGGGTAAGCAAAGATCAGACCAAAAAAATGTAAACCGTGGGTTCAGGGCTTTGATAGGAGTCAGTTGTGGTTAAAGTGCAAGTCTGCGGCAGTAGGACTCTGCGTCGATGTGCCGTCGGGCCGGCCCCCGTCCTCTCTTGACGCACGTGGCTTTGCAATAGATTCAGACCCTCCCCTCAGTCTTGGGGAGACACTTTCCCCTAGATACACCACAGCCAAGGTGGGACCAAGACACTCCGCCCCCCCCCCCTCCCTAGCTGTTTCCCCACACTGTCGGCTATCCTTGGTTTCCCTGGTGATTGTGATGGCAAACGCACAAAAAAATAAAAGTTGCGGTCTAGCGTGGGGTCGTGTCCTCGGCAGTGTCCTCGTTGATTCCTGCTCTGACGAGAAGAGTGGAAAAGCTCCCGGGGCTCTGGCCTGAAAGGAACGCAAGGACGCCGCATCAGAAGTAAGGGAGGTAAGCAGAAAAATCCTTCGCACTCGAGCCGACCCCTCACCGCTGGTCTTCTACTATGGCAACCGAGGTCGAGAATGGCCTAAAGTTTATTTGTCTCTGTGTGTTGTGTGTGTGTGTGTGTGTGTGTGTGTGTGTGTGGGTGCGTGTGTACACGTGTGTGTGTGTTCCAGATCATTGTCGCGCATCACCCTTCGGCGTTTCCCTTCAAAGGAAGGCCTGCCCACCGTGGGACGAGTGGGGAAAGAGAGCAGTGATTTCTGCCCCGCAGGGATGGCAGGAGATCTTCAGAGATCGTGTGGCGAGCCACTGACGGGAGCTCCGCCGCTCCTAGGAGATCCAGGCGAAGTCCCTCTCGCTGCCGTTCTGCGGCTCGCCCTCCTGCGCCGAGCAGTCGCTCTCCTCCTTCTCATGGTCCAGCGCTCTGTGCGCCTCCTCGGCGGTCATCCCTGAGTCCTTCCACTTCCCTCCCTCCTCCTCCCCCCCTTCCCCCATCATCTCGCCGTCGCCCTCCACCAGCATCTCCTCCTCCCCGTCGCCGTCGCACTCCGCCTGGTCATCGTGGAAACGGTCGCCGGGATACAGCTCCTCCTCCGGGGAGATGTCTCCGCCCACCTCGCCGTTGTGGTCCAGCAGTGCGGCCATGCCCCTGCCGGAGCAGTCGGCGCAGACGCCGTGGCGCCGCGAGCCGTGTTTGATGCCCACGCTGGCTGCCGACATGAACACCCGGCTGCACACTTTGCACACGTACTTCTTGTCCTTGCTGTGGACCTGTTGGGAGAGGACATTTTAATGTACACACTAGGGTGAAGGAACTGCCCTCTACACGCCGGGGGTACACGCGAGCCTCCTCACCAGTGTGTGCCTCTTCATGTGCTCCCTCCTGGTGAACTTCTTGCCACAGATTTCACAGGGGTAGGGCCTCTCGCCGGTGTGCGAGCGCATGTGCCTCTTTAGGATGCACTGGTGCATAGCAGAGAAACTGCAGTAGGGGCACTTGAACTTTTTACGGATCACTGTGAAATCATTCACTGGGAGGAAGGAGGGAGGGAAAGGGGGGGAGAAAAAAAAGAAAGAAAGATTAGCTTTGAATCAAGCTTGTTGAAGTAAACAGAGACGTCACTTTTCAGTTATTACATTTAATTAGCAGCACCGTCTAGAAATGTACCATCCATTCCCATGGCCACCCCAATCGCAGTCAAAGCTACAGTTGCCCTGGCAACAGCTCTTGCTCCATACTAAAGCAATAAAGGCAAAGAGATACTATAAACACACAACACTACAGTCCGTCTGCCTTGGTTGCGATACCAAGGTCTCGGCGATGGACAGCGAAAACACAGACAGAGAGACAAACACCGACAATGACATAGGGGCCGACGGGTGGGAAATAAAAAGGCACACGCGCACACACACACACAAAGGGAGGCTTCAAGTCGAAAAACAAAAAAGGAACTAATGTTAATTCCATGTCCCGGTCCCGTGTGGAGGTCTGGCGAGCCAATTATCTCAAGGTCTAGGCTGAAATGCTTGCCAGGCCAGGTGAAGGGCATTCAAGGAAACCGATTGTGTGTGTGTGTGTGTGTGTGTGTGATCAATGAGAAACTTAACTGTCCAGACATAAAGCATATAACCGTGAAAGATCAGGACGGGAGTCATGTCTACACAAGCACAGCACACGCCACATTTACTGTACGTGAAGGATTGACTCAGGCACACACTTAAGGGGCTAAGTTTTCTAGAAGAAATGCATATATTTACCTCCTCGGGCAAATCGACTGTTGCTCTGAGCACACAATTGACAGCACATCAACAAAAAAAATGCATAAAAAATGGACAAATCCTCTCCATCAGAGAGGCATACGAGAAAGAATGAGATATTGTTGCGATTATTTAAATAGCGCAGGAAACAGCTCCGGACAAGAGGAGAAATAACAAGTTGTCGCAATTTCCCAAAGAGTTTAATTACAGCATTAAAAACTAAAAGCAGAATCCCATTCGGTTTAGAAAAGTACAATTTTTTTTTTTATACAGAACACGTTTTTTTTTTTTTGCTCAATCATCTATACTGAAAACACCTCTCAGTATTTACACACAGCACATATTCCAAGTAAAAAAACAAAACGCTACACCACATCAGTACACTATTTGCCATTTCTCCTCCGAGGCTGACGCTGCGGAGTTCCTGATTAGTGTCTGACTTGTGTAATCCTGCCAGTCGGTTTCAGCTGCTGGCCAGGACAGTGTGTGCTACCTGAGAAATTGGATTTTGTATCAGAAAGGATTTGGCATTTGGGAAGGAGTCGTCCGTCTATTTTCTGTATAAATATATAAATACATATATTTATATAGAGAGCAAGGGTGAGGATTCACAATAGCCACCGACGGATGTTCTGCTTTTACTATACAGGTGCAGGAATGATGAGTGAGTGGATTTTCAGAGTGAAACACAGGCGGACGTCTGGGGTGTAGTATTCACAGTGTGGGTGCGTCGGGGTAACGGCCTGCTGTACACAAGCGAAGGCTGGCAGACTAGATTCATGTTTGCGAGGACTTTTTACAGCCGGCGTTCAAACGGAATCCAATGCCCCGCAGCCTCGCTCCAGCCGGCCCCTCTGTCCTCACCCCCTCCGCCATTAGTCTCCGGCCTTTTCCCCACTCCATCGTCATCCTTCGAATCCCCCATTTCTCGACCTCGCCCACCCCACCGCACCGTTATCTGTCTGCACCTGTGACGTCACTGAGCCCTTTTGGTAGAAAAGGCAACCTGGCCCCTCCGTCCCCCACCGCCTCTTCAGATGAGGGGCCAGGGGTTGAGGAGGTCTCGGAGCCATGAAGGACCAATTACTGCCCAGCTCCAGCCACACTCTGCCACTAGAAGACAACCAGATAGGCGACGGAGGAGATGGACAGAGAGAGAGAGAGAGAGAGGGGGAAAAATGACACCACCCAACCCCCCATCCGAGCCGCCACTGGTCTATTGTTTTAGCAGGTTTTGTCTCGGCCGGCACATCCCCTCCATCTGCACTGGTCTCACAGCACGGACCGACCGATAACCGCGGACAAGATGCTTCACGTCGTAAAACCACCGCGTTTGCCTTCCGGTTTGAGTCACGTCAAGCACAACTACCTATATGCGTTTCATCCCAACATCTGAAATCGCACTTTCTCTTCAGGCGCACAGGCTCTCACCGCGGCTATGCTACCCAGTTCCTGCAGGGGGTGTGCGTGTGCGGGCCGTGAGCCACATAGACGACCTGCAGGTATGAGCTGTCTCTGAGCGTCTTTGTGTCCGTAATGCAGGGGTGGACGCAGAGATAAAGGTCTCTCTGCCTAAAAAAGGAGACAAGACCGGTGGGTGGCGACGGTAAGCCAGACGAGTGGTTTAGGATTTGGAAGGCAACCCCCCCCCCACGCTTTGCATAGCAATTATTCACCTATGACGTGTTGGTTGTCAATTTGTGTTCAATCGTCAAGAACAATGTAATACCTTTAAAGAAGTGGTAAAACAATCATGTCAACAGACAGTTGATCTTCACCTCTGCAACCACACCATAAATCCTTTTTGGCATGAAAAAATGACGAGTGGGGACACGGTGCTAATGCCGAAGTGCACACCCAGGCTCAGTTTTCCACATTGATACTGCGATTATGATGGTCTCCCTTCATCTCTTGAGAAAGCTGCCAGAGTGGATATAAAACCCCGCCCCTAGAAATGTCCATCCCACCGCCGCCTCCAAGTATAGTCCCTGGCATTGACCCCAACTGGCAGCACACTTTTACATGCGTGGCCAGGTTCTTCTGGGTGCTAAAGGCCTTGGCACAGGCGGGGCACGTGTGCCCTCTCTCTTTGGAGTGCACGGACGACAGGTGCCGGTGCAGGTCCGTGCGGTCCCGGAAGTGTTTCAGACAGTACACGCACTGCATCAGCTTCTTTTTGTAGTGGATGGTCTTCTCGTGGCGGTCCGCGTTGGATTTGAGCGTAAAGCTGGCGGGGCACTGGGAGCAGAGGTAGCGCGCCGGCGCCGAGTCGCCCGCCGCGGAGCGGTACAGAGACTGGTGGAGCCGGAGGGGCTGGGACTGCGGCTGGTGATGGGCCTGCAGGGTTTGGTGGTGCGGGCCCTGCGTGCTCGGCCAGTGCATGGACAAGGCCACCAGGGACAGGGTGTGGCGGTACTCGTGTTCCCTGAGATGCTCCAGGCTGCTGAACAGCCGTTTGCACAGGGAGCAGGCCAACCCCTGAGAGGGCCAGGCGCCGACCTGCGGCAGGACGCCTTCCACCGAACCGGCCTCTTCGCTGAGCCCCATCAGCCCTTCGGTCCCTCTGCCAGCCACAGTCAGTGACGCAGCACCGCTCCCATTGCCCATCTGATCCCTCTCCACAGGAGACCGGTCACCTTCCAAGGTTCCGAGGTAGCGGGAAAAAGGATGAGACCGAAAGTGAGAGAAATAGACAGGGTACAGTAACACTGTGTCTTAAGGTATATAAAAGTGACCAACTTTTATAGGCCCGCACCCTACCTGCGCGGCATTCTCTCGTGTCTCCTTCGTCCTTGAGGCCCTCCTGTAAACAGAACAACTCGTTACGTCACACAAACACATTTGCGCAGGTTGTATGGAATACTGTCTGGGCATGCAGGAGGCCGGCAGGTGACAGACGCTGTAAAGACAACTCGGAAAAACAAACGAAAAAAGTGAGAGGAGAGATGCTGAGAGAAACAAAGACATGCAGAGGGGAACAGGGAAGAAAGAGAAAAGAAAAAAGAGAAACACCGTAAAACTCGTACAGTACAGTCGCCCCCCCTTGGATACACCCGTCCCCACTTATTCTCCCTTCTACTTTCCAAACAGTATTCTTTCTTCATCCTCTCCATGCTCCCGTCATTCCTTCACTCCCTCCTAATTTCCTTGGCCCCTGCACTCCCCCCCCCCCCCCCCCCCCCCCCCCCCCCCCCCCCCCTTCCTCCTCCTCTCCGAGAACAGAACACTGTGCACTGGGCTAACAGATGGCTCGTCCTTGGAGATGGGGAGGCATGTTGGGAGGCAGGTCCACTGAAATCCTGTGCTGCTCTTAAATGCCCCCCCCCCACACACACACACACACATTTACGAACATATACACAGGCACACCTTAAGCAGAACAAACAATTTCCTGCGCCTGTGAGAGCAAACCTCTCACTGTGTATTAGTACCGATTCGGCTCTACTCTCACTACCTGGCCCGTAATTTGCCATAACTAAGCCACACGCAGCCGCTGTGCATATGTGTGTCATCTCCAATCTAACCACTACAAACGACAAGTGCAGAGCAAAGACTGCTCAAAATCATACGAAAAGTGAGACAAGAGTCAGGAAATCTGGAAGGGAGAGAAAGCAAACAAATCATACACAAAAGGGGAGACCAATAAAAGAAAATGGACAGAGTGTAATAACGCCAGATACAGAGAGGAGCTGAGCGATGAAAACGATTCAAAAGTAAACCCATTAACCCCCTGGCCCCTACCCCACCGCCTCCCCGGTCACTTTTTTTCCCCCCTCCAGGCCATCGCTCAACCCCTCTCAGTGTGCTCGCAGTAGCAGGGTGAAGCTGCCCGCTGGGTCCTCATCTCTAACAAACTTTTTTTTTTTTTTTAATCTGTGCACGACCCAGAGAGCAGCCTGCGCCCTGGAGCTGCTGATCCGGGCCCCGCGTGCTTACCTCAGGCAAGGCGGGAGCGTCTTCCATTTCCGTGTCCAACCCCCGTGTGCGCCGCGGGGACGCCCCCCCGGCCCGCAGACCGGGGGCGTCCAGGGGGCGAGGCTCGGAGGGGAGCGGCGGTGTGGGTGGAGTGGGTGGGCAGTGTGCCAGTGTTGATGATGACGGGGGTAGTGGTGATGTCGGAAGGTGAGGAGGAAGAAGAGGAGGAGGAGGAGGAGTAGGAGGAGGAGGAGGAGGAGAGGAGCCAGCCCCCTGTTTGTTATGATTAGTGGCCCCCGTGGCCCCTGGCCGGAGCGGGCTGCAGTAGTTGTTGGAGCGGAGCCCTGAGGAGCACAGGAAACGAGTCTCACCCACCCACTCACGAACAACTGCAACTCTGCAAGCAGCTGGCCACCAGAACAGAACGGGAGAGAGTGGGCAGGGGGGGGGGGGGGCTC
>JAFBJU010001583.1:463796-528698 GCA_016785305.1 Colistium nudipinnis
GGGGGGGGGGGGGGGGGGGGGGGGCGCACAGAGGCTGCCAGTGCTACACTATCAAACGCGATGGAGAGGGGGAGGAAGAGAAACTCTGAAGTTTCACTTTCCACCAGCCAAGGGGAAGGGGTTAGGACTTCTCTTCTCTCTCTCTCTCTCTCTCTCTTTCTTTTGCTCCTCTGCTCTCCTTCTCCTTCCACCCACATGCGTGCGCAGAGGATGGCAAGGGTTTGTGTGTGTGTGTGTGTGTGCGTGTAGCCAAGTGAAATGCATACAAGGAAAGTGCTTGAGGATCCTCTGTAGCGGGGAGGCAGATTGTTTTGGACAGGAGCCATCTCGCAACTCCGGTGAAGACTTTTTTTCCTCCACGCAGGGTGAAGGACAACTTTATCAACCATGTACGAGGTTTACCCGCCACACGTTGAGGAGAATGTAGCTCCCTGTAACAATTCGTACAGGCGCCATTGCTGCTACCTTAATACCCCCATTAACAGGTGCGGTGTAGTGCCTGTCTTTTTCTTATAGTGCATATTAATCAAAGTATCGCAGGTTATTGCAGGTTATCGCAGACTCTCTCTCTTTGTGTGTGTGTGCGTGCGTGCGTGCAAGTGAGAGTGTGGGCAGTGTTTTGGAGAATGTCTCCAGAGTTATGCGGTGGGTTAGCCATTCACTGCCCTCCTCTGCACAATGGGCAGAATCACACAACCATGAGGCTCGACCGTGGACGGATTCTTGGAATGTTAAAGTACCGCGCCCGACACTCCCCACTCCCACGTGCTGAGGACACACAAACGCTTAACTCCCCATCTCTTCCTCCCCACAGCCCGTCCGTAAAGGGAACAACGATATTAACAAGGGGAGAGCAGTAAGGGCCGTGGGGGAAGTATGAGCCGCAGGTGATAAACAAATGGCGCCCTGGCAGAATATGCACATAGTTATATCACAGAGTATATATGTCAACTGTGTTGAACTTAAACATAGGACCGTCATTTTTGAAATCTTGTCTCGCTGAGTTTAACATTGTCGTCGTGCGCGGACGGACTGACTCAGAAGAAGTAGGAATAAGGGAAATACAGTAATGCACCTTTTTATGCATTTTTTTTATGTTTTTTTCACATTTCTTACCTTTTGAATTATTTTGGATGACCATACTATACTAAGAAATTCTTTCAAAGTGTTGCCCTCTTTACATTTTCTTTTGTATATTTTCACATTTCTGACATTTTTGATGTTTTACTAATATTTTCCGAAATACGATTCCCTGCCGTTTTTTTTTTTCTTTTGTAATTTTTTCACCCTTTACATATATTTTTTTGAGGCTGTGACCCCGCTGAACTCCATATCACAGCGCTAACATTATTTAACCTATATTGTTTAATGTATTTATTGCTATATTTGCACCACTTAATTGAACTAATTATGTACTGCCCTGACTTTTGCCATTGTGTTCTTAACCATTAGATTTGTACTCCCGTTTTAATATGGACATACACTTAAATGTTTATATTTCTTACCTTCAAGCCTATTGTGTATCTATAAGCCGCAGTGGTATATTCATTAATTTGCTCCTTTGTACATGAATGCATTCATTTTGCACTCACTTATATGTATATATATATATGTTAATAGTCATTATTGACACTTCTTACATTTCTGTTTAGATACCATTGCATTTCATTGTTTTACTCTGCATGTTGATAATAAATTTGAATCTAATCAAAAAATATGTTTTTCACTGTTTTTTCAACTCCATTCATATATTTGCGCAATTCTGTGTGTTTTTCACATTTTTGGAAGACATAATATACCATGAAGATTTTGTTACATTTTTGAACGACATACTATAGTATGACGTTTTTCCCTTTTTTTCACCTCCACCATATTTTTTTGGATATGTTGCTATGCATTTTTAAGATTTTTAAGATTTAAAATGTTTAGCTTTTTTGACATTTTTGGACAACATACTACTCTATACCATGACGGTTTTGGTATAATTTTGGCAACATACAAAAATAGGAAATGTTATCAGTTTATACACTTTTCTTCACCTCAATCATATAGACACTGTGTATTTCTGATGTTTTCGTGAATCTTTTGAAGTTTTTTGAAATGTTGACAATTGACAATTTTGGGCAACATACTGTTCTATGACATTTTTGGACACATACAAAAATGTTAAATGTTTTTTCTTTTTGCACTTTTCTTCACCTCAGTCTAGCGTTTCTGAGGTTTTCGAGCATCTTTTGAAGCATATTTTTTTTGTTTTTTGGAATTCTATACTATGAAGTTTTTGGTTAAAATATGAAATGTTTTCATTCTTTCCACTTTTCTTCACCTTAGTCATATATATGCATGTTTCAAACGTTATTAATACAATTTTTTTTGCACTATTTCTTCACCGCAGTCATATATTTAAGCATTATGGATTGTTTTAAGAATCTTTTGTGCATGCATGTTTTTCAAGTTTTTTTACATTTTTGGATGACATTCTACTAATGTCGTTTTGGGTAAAACAATTTGAATGAAATACTAAAAAAAACATTTCTGTGCACTTTCTTCACTTTTATTCACCTTTAGTCACATATTTGAGCATTATGGATGATTTTATGCATCTTTTAACGATTTTCACATTTTTGACTTTTTTGACATTTTGGGCGACATACTATACTAAGATGTTTTTGGTCAAATTTGGGATGAAAGACAAAAAAAAAGAATTATAATTTTTTCACTTTTCATCTCATTTCCTCCATTGAGTATTATCGATGTCTTTATGCATATTTTGATATTTTTCAAATTCTTTTTTTTTTTTTCAAATTCTTTTAAATTCTTTCCAATTTTTTCAAATTCTTTCAAATTCTTTAAATTTTTTTCAAATTCTTTAAAATTCTTTAAAACTTTTTAAATTTAAAATGTTGGATGACATACTATACAATGTTGTTGTTTTTGGATGAAAAACAAAAAAAGGAAAATGTTTTATGCATCTTTTGACTTTTTTCAAATGTTTTGACTTTTTTGACAACTTACAACATACGCACATATATATGATAGAGGTGGAGGTGAAAAAAATGCAAAATATGAAATAATTTAATATAATATTTTTGTAAAGTTTTACAAAAAACGACAGTATAATATGTTTAAGATTCTTTTTACTATTTTTTGATCAAACATCTCTCTCTCTGAATAACGTGAAATTGCAAGATTGATATTTTTGCTCAAGGTCATCATACTGTCAGAATCTCATACCTGAGCTCCCGTATCGATATCAGCCTTAAATCCTTGTTATAAACATACAAAGAAATTGTGAAATCTCTGAAGTGAAGCTATGGAGTCACGGGGGGCTACTGTACAGGGTGAGTCCATTTTGGAAAGTAGATGCGAGGGGATAAGAGCAGGTGGTGGAGAGGAAAGTTTAATCATATCAGTGTCATTCCTATAGTTAATTGGAGGTTCTTTACAGCCGGAAAACTGTGGCAATGGGGACAAGTGTGCAGGGACGGTCCGGCAAAATCTGGCGCGACATAGCGGTAGCGGGTTCGAAATGATCTCAATGTTAGGTTTGACTGTACTACGAGTATGTCGCCCGTGCCCCGTGCAAAGGATAGCAAAGAGAGGAGATGTGCATTTGAATTGCAAGCCCAGTCGACAAGCCTGGGATCAGATCAGTTTGAAATGACAGAGAATGAGACAGAAAGGTATTCAGTGGTTGAAGTGTAAAACATTGATTCTCAGTTTGGTCTGATTTTAAATGTATGATTTGAATGTATGAAAATGTTTTATTGAACTGTCAATTATAAAGAATAGAGAGAACAAGAGAATAAGGGGGAGGTACCGGGAGGCAGGAACTCCAGGCCTTCTGTCGATAGTCTGTCTTGAATTGGGCCAGGTGACCTTGTACTACCTTCTCTCTTCCTGGATCAATACTTTCCCAGGATTTTAAACCAACAGACTTTGATGCTCCAAAAGCTTAAGTAAAAGACGGCGGGAAAGAGACGGAAGGGAGATAAATATGGAGCATTGGACAGGCCCGGCCAGAAGGGGAAGGAGTGAGGACGAGTGTGAGGGATGAGTGTTAAGGAGGGGTGAAGGAGAACTAGATGGAGGGAAGAAGGGAGGGATGGGGTGAGGGGGAGTACAAGAAGGGAAAAAAAAGAACAGGAAGGATGTTGAGCAGGGGTGAAGGAGAAGCAGGGAGGGTAACGGGGGAGGGGGAGGGGGGGGTGGCTGTATAAAGGGAGGGAGGCAGGGAGCAGCGATCTGTCAAACCAGGCGGACTGGTCCTCCGCCCAGTAATCTGAGGTACACTGTTTGTTTATTTTGTGTCCTCATTTAGACACAGGGACAGACTCGGGGAGGGAGGGGAGGTTGTTGGCCATCTCGTCAAGCCCATTTCCCCAACCCCTATTGTGCTGGGAATACAAAATAGGGTTTGGCTAACCAAAAACCTCCCGAAGGTTTGTTTGGTGACAGCTGAAATACAGCCATGAGACTCATTCAACAAGTTGGGGTTATTTTTTTTGTCAGGCAGGGAGCAAATGATTAACATTTTCTGAATTCTCCAAATGTCCCATTCATATAGTCAAGGCTGAGTGAATCTGTGAAGTGTGAGCGTGTATCAAAAAGAGCCTCTTCTCTTCTTTCCGGAGCTTGTGAGGATGTCTATCTGGGCTGTGACAGCATCTGATTCTCCTCTTTAAGCCAACAGAAACATCTCAATCCCACACACTTAACACTTAAACAAAAGGGGTGATGTGATGTGGCGTGCGCGTTCAAGCACGTGCGCGCCCCTGCCACTGTGAACGTGTGTTTTGGCCTATTCAGTCTTGGCCCTGTCTTTTATTTTGGAGGTGACTGGGGCTTAACTCAAAAGGCATGACTAGACTTGGAGTTGTACCCTTCCTCTGCTTTTCTTCGGCACACAAAGACAGGCAGAATTTGGGACAAAAGACCCAATTACTAGCCAGTAAAAGCAAAGAAACACAAACACACGAGTCACACACACACGCACACACACACTCAAATGTGCCCACGCAGTCACGGACTCGGGCAAAATATGCTCACACAGACACACACTTTTACCGTAAGACAGTCAATTTCACACGATTGCAAAACGACTTTTTTTTTGTAGAAATACTGAGGGAATTAAAGCAAAATTCCAGTAACAAATGAGGTAAAATTAAGCATTTGTATTAATCTATCATTGATTGGATAAAAAATAAATAAAAAAAAGCCTGTTTCACTTGGTGGAATTTTCTATGCATTTATCATGATTTTTTCGGTTTTCTGGTATCAATGTGCTGGGATAATAATCTGCAAGATACACAAAAAATGAAAATCTATGGCAATGACATACTAGGACATGCTTTAGCGTTGGTTGTAATCTGCCTCAGGCACAGTTCCATGAAAATATTTCTTGGCTCTTCATCATTTTTCCGTCGCTGAAATTCAACCAATATAAGTTGCTGCCTGTTATTTTGCTGCTGTAAGGTACCGCTGTGCTCATCTACACACAGTAGGAAACGGTCACATAAAACCAAACAAATCTTTATCCCGACAGCGAGAACGACCCCGGCAAAATGTTCTCTCGCGGAGTCACTGCTGACACCCGCATGCATCCATTCAGAGCTATCCAAATACAGCGGCTGATGAGGGAAAATACTGTGCAGTAGAAGGCCCTATTGCTACTGTGTGCAATGATCAGTGTGGTTACGGTGTCAGTAAATAGTGACTTACATGACAGGGAGTGTGCTCCTTTGGGCAGGTACTCGTAGAGCAAGGGGTTATCATCTCCCATCATCTCAGCCCGCAGGGACAGCAGGCTGTTCTTACTCATCAGTGCCGCCTTCAGATTGGCCACGGACGAGATGGTTCCACCTCCGGCTCCCCCGCCGGCCTCCTCCGATTCGTTGGTACCCAAGAAGCCGGGCTCCGCGGTGAGAGCCTCTTCCTGTTTGAGGAAGAAGTCGAGGCGCTCGCCGCGGCTGTCTGAGCTGTTGGGCTCGGTCACGTCTGCCCCTAAACAGAAGGAAGGTAACAGAAGACGGGTGAGGCTCTGCTGCCCCGCGACACCTATTACTGACGGACAATGACACGGTTTTGTAAACAGCACAAATGAAAAGCGGCACCAATTCCAGTCGGTGGTGAGGGACAATGCCTGGAAACATTGCACACAGCACTGTTTTCACTTCATTTGAGGGATGACGTGCCTCTTCAGGGGCTGAAAAATCCAGACACACTTGAATTAAGAAAAGCCTTTCAAATGGGGATAGAGGTCAAACTACAGCATTTCGCAAGAAAAGTTAACACTTACGAGATGGAAGGGATTGCATTTTTGGCCAGTTTCCACTAATAACAGAGGACAATCAGCCAAACAAAAAAAAAGCACCCCCATCCTATTTAACCCACTCTTTCAAACCTCTCAGCCGAGTCATCGTTTACACCCAGTGTTTTCGGTAGCGACTACCAACACGTCACCGCTCTGATTCATCTCGCTCTCTCCTCAACTCCCTTACATACCTCATCATCGCCAACCAACAAAAATACATGGAGATCATAAAGAGACAGTGAGAGAGAGAGAGAGAGAGAGAGAGAGGCAGGCAGGGTTTGCATTTGTGTGCCTGTGTGTGTGCGCGCATCGTGTCTGCGTGTGTTTAGCTGCGGTGCCATCGCAAGAGTGTGTGGAAAAGCTGTCAGCAGCAGACATGTCGCTGGAGATTCCGCTGTACATCTATGAGACTGTCAGACCACACCACTGACGACTGCTCCACTCAACACACACACACACACACACACGCGCGCACACACAAAAGGAAAGAGAGAGAGGCAAATACACAATACTAATTGACATTAAACTGATGACAGGTTGCTTTCTCTCTCAAAGACTGAGACAAAAATATACACCGCGCACATCACTGACTTAGAGACGTTGAAAGAATAGCTTGGCTACACCCAAAACAAACAGAGAGAGAGAGAGAGACGTTACAATAAACCCTCCGACGTCCTAATACGCAACTCTCCTGTTCCACAATGTCCAAGCTGAATTCACACTTTCGGCTTAAGGTGGATAAACAAAGTGATGGGACGATCCGGGCTCACATAGAATAAAAACAGACGGAGGAATTGCGAGGAATAGATGGGAAATCAAATAAATATACAATCGGGAGCACAAAATGGCTCTATTGTCCATTTGAACAACAGTCAGGTTGTGCTAAGTGCTTCCTGTGCAGCCCAGTGCTTGTCTGTTGCAGGGGGAGTCAAGGTGACAGAGACAGTAGTTTGCCTCTACGTCTGGAATACCGATGGGTATACAGCCTCTTAACAGCCTACTGGGTCAATGTTGATCACTCTCTCTCTCTCTCCCTCTCTCACACACACACACACACACACACACTCATCCGCACACATTCTGTCATTTTTCAAGCTCAGTATAGATAAACGATCATAGATCAGAGCGACGGATGGACGCTCTGTATGCACTATTGCACATAAACGCACAGGTCTGAAAGGATAGATAGGAGATTCCGGTGAGATACAGGGGACGCGGGGGGAAAGAGACAGAGGTGACTGACATACATATGAACAAATCAGCAGTCATCAAACTCAAAGCAGACACAGATGGAGCTATACAGAGAGGAGATTAAAGGAGGAGACATTAAGAAAGAAGAGAAGAGGAACGGACAGGGGGAGGAAGAGAGAGAGAGAATGGAAAAAAGCCAGGGGAGTGTGAAAGCGGGGGTGTTGAGCAGTGGAGGAAGCACCGAATATACACACACAATGCACATGCATGCATCCACGCACTCCTCCATCCCACACACGCACGCACGCACCCCCCCCCCCCCACACACACAAACAAACACGCGCAAAAGTTAATTAAGGAGGGGGTGTAGGGGTTGGTGCAAGGGGCATAAGGTGCAGGAATTCATTAGAGCTCTGCCCCCTCCTTCAGTGGGCAGCCCAGCAGCCACAGGAGTCAATCAATAACATAGATCTGCTGTTGGCCAACAACAAACACAAACACACACACACACGTGCACAAACACACGCACACATATAAGGAGAGAGGAGAAGCAGACGAATGGAAGGAGAGAGAGAAAAGAGGGTCACCTCTGACCCCCATTTCCCTCCACTCATCTGTTCATTGGACGAGTGAATGACCCCTGACCACGTTTCCCAGGATCCCCCTGGACACGTGTGTCTACAGATGGAACACGTCGGCCCTCCCCGCAGTCATACAGTAACAATGCTTCAGTCACACTTGGCAATTAAACGGCCGAGTTATGGAAATGCGATCACCTCGTGATTTCCTTGCAGGGAAGAGTAACATGTCCGACTTTGTTCCACGCCGGAATGCGTGACACGAAAATATGTTCGTTTGGCAACATGCAGTAACCAGCTTTTTGAGAATCTACCCGCATTTTTGAGACTAAGCATGAGATATTAAAAAAATGAGTGTTCAGCTGACCACAATAATCGGAATATAGTGCGTAATCCTCCTTCACTTGTGTAAGCGTTATCGGCCCCGCGTAGATGGTGTGCTACTTCAACCTCATCCTGTTCCAACCGCTAAAATCATTTACCACACCAGAAACAGTGGCACC
The DNA here is from genome assembly GCA_016785305.1 of Colistium nudipinnis. Classification (NCBI taxonomy): domain Eukaryota; kingdom Metazoa; phylum Chordata; class Actinopteri; order Pleuronectiformes; family Rhombosoleidae; genus Colistium; species Colistium nudipinnis. The sequence continues at coordinate 472,382 of JAFBJU010001583.1, forward strand.
TAATCCCATGCACGCAGCTTATGGATTTCATCATACGTGCGCCGGGTCTCACTGAGGATTTGTTGTACACACATCGTAGTGTCTTTCAGAGGCAAAAGGGTTTATCTGGCATTTTGGAGACACTGTGGTTACATCATTCCTTTGTGCACATATGCTGAGTGTTAACATACTGGTTGTCATGAGACAACCTATGAATTTCAGTGGCGTTGGATATGCCTTTGAACCCCCCGTCCCCCCCGTCCCCCCCCTCCATCTCTTTTGCCTTTTTACAATGTAGCGGTCTCTTTACAGTGAGGGGAATTTTCATTTTACCCTTCATAAAAGAGTCCGAATAATTTAGATTTCTGCTTTCTGAAGAGATCCTCCGTTTAATTTGGTTGCCATGGTAGCCGGGCACCCTTGGCTTCAACATTTATGCTAAATCAAACCCCCCTTTTAAAAGGAGAGGCAAATATGTGGAAACGGTGGTTCTCTTTGTTCATGTGTGAATTTGTTCGTATGTGTGTGTGGCTGTGTGTTTGTGCATGAGCAATGCTGCAATATACGTGGGGGCTTGAGTGGGAAAAAGCAAAGGCTGAACATGACTTACCTTGGAATAAAAGAAGTGTGTGTGCGTGTGTGTGTGTGTGTGTGTTTTGAACTATACTTCAAATGCGTTGTGAGGGATATTGCATTTATCAACCATTGATAGAGTTACAACTAATGGATAGGAGATACAGTTATGCGTTCTGATTGGAGGCTGCACTGTGTGTATGGGTGTGCACATGTGCGTATGTGTGCGTGTGTATGTATGTGCGTTTCACAAGGGGAGTTGTGTTATTAGAGATCAAGCTTTGACGCAGTAAAGACGAGGCAAGAGAAGGCCTGAGAAGGGAGGGAAGGATCAACTGACCCAGTTTGACCTCTGATCTTCTGTTCTGATTGTGTTCGAGGGGTGCGAGTCTGTGTGCGCGTGTGTGTTTGAGTTAGTGTGTTTCTCGAAACTGACCTCCTCAGTCGTCAAATGAGGCATTTACATTTTCTAAAATATAGGTTTTTGATAGATAAAGGGTGAATAAAACTAAGTTGACTCACACCCATTATTTACATACACCCAACCTGGCTGTTGGTTTACACACTCTTATAACACCTCTGGTCCCTCTCACACACACACATACCACACCTTGAAATCAACAGAGACAGTAGCCAAACACAATGGAGAGAAAAAAGTCCAGGCTGGTTAAGCAACGAGTTACTGAGGCTTGTCGACCACAAGAGAGCTGTCAAGAAGAAAGTAGGGCTTGTGTGCATGTTTGAGTATGGGAGTGCAAACAGAGGAGAAAGACTCTCTCAATGTATCTTTGTGTGCTTGTGCGCCTGCCTGTGTGTGCGCGTGCGTGAGAGAGCGGTGGGGAAGGCTTCGGATGGAAGTCTTGCCCCCAGTCGGATGGTTAATGGCTGGGCCAGCCTGAGGTTGAAAAGGACAAGGCATTACAAGAGTCGCCTTGTCACAAGACCCCGCTGCCCGCCGCACTGCCCAAGAGACATTACAGCGACACGATTTCAAACGGGAAAAAAAAACAAAGTCTCTCCGCCACCTATTTTTCCACAAACAGCTCCATGTGTGTGATCAGCGCATGTTTGTCCTCGAGTGGACAAAGAGGGGAGGGAAGGTAGAACTTGCTTCCTCAGCATGCCAGAGTTTGAGAGGGTAAAAAAGTAATTTCAGCCGAGAAGGGGGAGTGAGGCACTAAAACAGCTCAAGAATTCAGAGGCAATTTAAAAAGCAGTGTGGGAGAGGGGAATGAAAAAAATGCTGGGTTAAAAAGGAGGGAGGATGGAAAGTAGAAGAGGTTGTTATTCTCTCTCTCTCTGTGTCTGTCTTCCTCTCCCATACTTGCTCTCTCTCTCTCTCTCTCTCTCTCTCTCTCTGTTGTTTTTAGGGACTAGCCGGGCCACAACCTCCAGGAGAGATAGGGAGGAGTGGGTGGTGGTGATGGTGGTGGTGGTGGTGGTGGGGTGCGTGTGGATAGGGAGGGCAAGCATAAATCAAGCAGAGCCTGAAGGCTTTAGAGGAGGGAGGGACAGAGGGGAAGAGAGTGGTAGAGGACAAGGAAGAGAGAGTGCGAGAGAGAGGGAGATATGATGGTGCTGGTGGTGATGGTGGTACTGCTGGGGCTCGGAGAGAAAGAGAGAGTGTGGGTGGAGGGGAGGGGAGGAGCACAGCGATTGCGAGAGTGGTGGGGTGAGAGGTGGATGGTGGGGTGATGGAGTGTGGGTGGGTGGGTGGGTGAGTAAAGGGGGAGCGCGGGGAGGTGAGGGGGAGGTTACCGAGGCTGTGGGAGGGAGGGGGGGGGGCGGGCAGTGCCGGTGGGGGTGAGCAAGTGAGACTGCATCCGCAGTAGGCAGGCTAAATTTGAAAATGCATCTCTCTCATGTTTTTTTTGTTTTTTGTTTTTTTTCTGGCCCTGCATCCACGCGGAGACGCCAAAGCTATATGTCGACTACATGCGGCTACACATACAGATAGTGCGGGCACTAGGATGCGGCCGCGGAAGAGTTACCTCCCCACATGAACGCGCGTTTTTGCGCTTTGTTTACATTGTGAAACGAATATGTTGTTGCCAGGGCCAAAAAATGATTTGACCTGGTCCCACCAGAGAGTGCTGCAGGGAAATTCATCAGCAGCACATCTGTAGCGGTCGCAATATCTCTTCGAGTTGTCTTTTCCTAGCGCCGAGCTGTTTGCTCCCCCTGTGGCATTTTCTACTCGGGATTGCACACCGTTTGCTTCGATAAAGAGTCGCCGAGGGAGGAAGAGAAGCCCTCGGAATTAGGGAGCGAGACACCTTTCGCTTTGCAGGGGGATTTGCCGGGTTTGCAAATATCGAAATGAGCCCACAGAGTTGAGTGAAAATTACATATTTCTACCACGGACCCTTGTCTTTGTGGGCAAGTTTACTCTGATAGCGGAGGTAAAAAAAAAAAGTGGATGATGCGACGCAGCTAATAAACCAGGACAGCCTCCTGTTTTTTTTTTGTTTGACTCTCCAGGTTTTTTGTTCTTTCTAAAGGCAGCACTGCCAGGTGGCATCCTATTTGTCAGCCCTGTCAACCCGAGTGTCAAAGTTCAACCCTGAAATAAAACTATTTCATTTTTTTTTTCCTCGCCTGGTTTAAAAGTTCATCACAAGCCTTGGTGTGGACAGGGACACCTGAGCCAATTAAAGATGATGGTGTAAATCCTGGCAGTGGACACGACTTCCTGTAACCACTTCTTTGAAAACTCTTATGAGACCATTTCAAATGTAGCTTTATGCTCCTTCATATGTTTGACATGAAATATGTTAATTAGTAAACCACGAAATAAATAAAATACACCGCAGTACAGATGAACACGGAGAGCAAGAGGTGAACACGGGTCTCTCCGAGTCGTTTCCGTACAGTACGTCGGTGATCGTTTTGCTGTTTTCTGTCTGAAAGACGGCATCAGAGAAGAGATGGCTCCATGTTTGCATTCCATGGATCTCTTACAAGTCATGCTCGGGTGGTCAAAAGTCATTTTCAGACATATCTTGGTTTTCAAAATTAGCCGCCATGGTGCGGACGTACTCGGTGTGGGCAAGTGAATGGGTGAGGGAAGGGAGGTAGAGAGGGAGCGGGTGAGTGCGTGGGGGATGGAGGATTGTAGGGCTCAAGGTAATCTGGGGAGTTAATGCAGCTTAGAAGGACTGCTAGTAGTGGGAGGGAAGTAGAGAGAGAGAGAGAGAGAGAGAGAGAGGGGGGAGAGAGGGGGAGTTATGGCAGAGGGAGAGAGAATATAAAAATAATAGGGTCAGCAGGGAAAGAGAGAGAAGAATAAATGAAGACGTATCAGAAACAAAAGCCGAAGCTACTAAAGGAGGGGGATAGAAAAAGAGAGAGAGAGAGAGAGAGAGAGCAGAGGGATATAAAAGCTGGGGAGATAGGAGAGTGGAGGGAGGGAGAGTGAGTTGAGTAAGTGTGTGAGATAAAGAGTGGGCTAATGAAAGGTAGGGTGAGGCTGAGCGAGTTGGCGGGTAGGAGGGAAGTCGAGAGAGAGAGAGAGAGAGAGAGAGAGAGAGAGAGAGAGAGAGAGAGAGCGGGGGAGAGGTCTGCATGGGGAAAGAATGCTGGGTGGGGAAGGAAGGCAGACACGCAGGGCTTTGTGCTAAAAGCAAAGAGTGGAGAGATGGAGAGATATAGAGAGAGAGAGAGAGAGAGAGAGAGAGAGAGAGAGAGAGAGAGAGAGAGAGAGAGAGAGAGAGGTCATGTACTGGGTTTATGCACAAGGGAGGAACTGGTGAGCAGGCACGAGCCCAAAAGCCCCGACAGGCCCGGTCCAGGGTTAGATGTGAAGGGTGAGGTGGGGGAAAGAGAGTGCTTGGAAGGAAAGATATTGGAAAGAGGAGGAGGAGGAGGAAGAGGAAAAAGACAATGTCTCTGGGTGGGGATGCGGTGCAGAGCCTGGGGGTTAGTGGTGCGCGGGTTGACACTGTATTCCACTCACGCCGACCAGCTCAGTGGCTCAGAGGCCACTACCCACGGCCAGAAGACGAGTTCCTTCCCGCGGCCCGGAAATGACGAGTTGAAAAATCGTCCCAGAGCGGGATCTGAACCCATTCGCATATCCCGTTTTGGGTGTCGACACGCGACATTTGAAATGTGCTCATGAGATCATTGGCGCCCCCACCCCCCCAAAAAAGCGCTTGCAGCATCGCGGAACCTCTCCATGCATGCATTTTCACGACGGCCACCTTTGGCCACAGACCTAGGCCCGCATCGATTGGCAGTGAACACTGCACCTGAAGACGTCGCGTACGTTGTTACGCTCATACCGCGCGGTCCCCACGGGCGGGCAGAGGGCAGGCGCCCCGGCGCAGACCGGTCGGTGTCGTCGCGCTCCGTTCGCAGAGGGACACGCCGCTGAGCCGCGGGTGCTACGTGTTCCTCTGGCAAGCATTACGGTTGTTGTCGGGGCTGCCCAGTGCCCAGAGAGGCTGCTGCCCCTCTCTCTCTCTCTCTCTCTCTCTCTCTCCCTCTTCGCTCATCTCTCCCATCTCATAACATTAAGACTGTGCCCTCACTGTGCTTGTATCCTTGGCAACCTGCCTCCAACAATGGAGAGAGCTCTGGCCTCAGCATGGGAGGAGTGTGGTGCCGCGCAGAGGGAAAGCAAGGGCAAGGGAGATAGAGGGAGACGGAAAACTGGCAGGGAGGCCGGCCGGAAAGAGAGAGAGGGAAGGAGCCCGCGTTCGTGGCGCACAGATGTGCGGGTCAAAATGAGCAAAGGGTTAAACAGAGGAAGGAGGCGGGGCAAATGAGAAGTGGATGAGGCAGCCCAACCTGCACCCCCTGAGCTTCGTGCTGGTGGCTCATTTGAGATGTGAGGAGGACTCCCTGCGCTGCGGATCTTCGGCCGCCGTCACCCGGCGTGCCTTTTACACAGGCCGCGCCATAAAAGGCACAGCACACGGCACGCCGGGCGACAGACATCGAGCTCAAAGGCAATTGAGCCATTGGGTGGCTAAAACAGGAAAAGCCGAAAAATTGCTAGCGAAAGCACACTGTTCCGCGAGAAGAGAAGAAACTCCTGGCCACGGAACGGCCCGCCATGGGACCAGAGCGAAGGAAGAGTGGAAATCATGGCGTAGGAACAGCGAGACATACATTCCTACAATACTACAGAGGCCTGTGCTCATCTCCTCTTTTCCCCACTGCAGCCGAGCTGAACCATTGAGATTAATTGCTTACGATCAAATCAGCAGAAGCCGTGCAAATTAAAGAACAGGCCACCCCCCCTTAACACACACACACACGCACACACACGCACACACCCACAAGCACACACGCACGCACACCCACATGCACCCACCCACGCACGCACACCCACACGCACACACACACTCACACACACACACACACTCACGCTCACGCACAACCACCAGCACACATCCCCACTGCAGCCGAGCTGAACCATTGAGATTAATTGCTTACGATCAAATCAGCAGAAGCCGTGCAAATTAAAGAACAGGCCACCCCCCCTTAACACACACACACACGCACACACCCACCAGCACACATGCACGCACACCCACACACACACACCCACCCACGCACGCACACCCACACGCACACACACACACACACTCACACACACACACACACTCACGCACAACCACCAGCACACATGCACGCCCACGCACACCCACCCACGCACACACACACACACACACACACACACTCGCACCTCCGCATCATCTCCCACCCACCCCGAGCCAGAACCAGTGGACGGTGCGTGTGAGGAGCACCGCTGCTTATTCAAGGCTACAAACGTGTCATTTCCTCTTTCCCCCCGGAGAGGAACATAGAGCTCCGAAAGGACTTGCGATGGAGGAAGGGGTCAGTCTCATAGTGCATGAACACGCACACACTCAAGTACAGTACAGACAGACTTAGATGGACGCGCACGCGCATGCAAGCGCACAAGGAGAGTCAGTGCCCCGAGCAGAACTGTCGATAGCTCCCCGCCTTTCTCAAAACTGCTCTGCTCCTCTCCCTGCTTCTCTCTCTCCCTCTCTCCCATTCTCTCTGACTCTCTCATTAAGAAACCATTAGAGAGAAGGGCAGTGTGAGACCACATGACCTCTGCCTAACCCCTGAACGGGAGGGAGTCAGGCAGAGAAAGGGGGCAAAAGATATAAGCAGTCAGAGAGCAGAAAAGGAGGAAGAGAAAAGGTAGGAGGAGCAATATGAGGAGGATGGGAGGGCGAGACGGTATAAATGGGGATACGAGTCTATAACAGTTCAAGCCATGATCAAAAAAAATAAATAAAAAAATCCACGGGGATAGAGGGATAGATGAGCAGCCGAACTGTACGTTATCATTTTTCCCAAAATATGAAATATATGGCCATGACTATTTGCTGGGACCTATAATGCCACACAGAGGAAAAAAGTGCCATTGCTGTATGTCACTGTGCCGGCAGACCCCCCTCACACGACATGCTACAACTTACTGGTTCAAGGTGCCGCTGGCGGTGGGCTCGGTCGGAAGGACAAAGAGGCTGAAAACACGGTCGATAGAGGAGGTATGCGTGAGTCAGAGTGCAGGAGAGAGGTAGAGAGGCGTTTGATAAGTATGCTGGGACTTTAGGAGAAGGGGATAATTTGGGAGTGGAGGGGAAGACGGCGAGGCTGCTTCCTTAGTCGGACACAGGAATGTCGACGGGCGGATCCCAGCGTGTGTGCGTGTGTGTGTGCGTGTTTCTAAGTGTATGTGTGCATTTGTGCCAGACAGGAATCCCTAACCCCCACAGACTCAGGCTCCACTTATCAATGTCTGAACAGAGGGGCATGGAAAGGGGGGGAGGGGGCGGGGGCGGGGGGGCGAGGGGTCTGGGTGTGCCATGCTATCAGGTCCACCTCTAACCTCCATCACTCCCTTTCCCCTCTCCTGGAAAATGCGCGCGCACACACACACGCACACGTCAAACCTTGAAGCTGAGGCCAGAGGAACTATGGGAAGGCCAAACAGTCTAACCACCAAAAAAAAAAAAAAAAAGAAAGGGTCACAGACAATTACACCATGTACACATGCAAACACACTCTGTCTAGCTACCTCTCTCATATCTGTATGTCTATCAGCTTCCACAAACACACACACACACATGCATGCACGTACACACGTACACACTCACTTTTACCATCACCTTCCAACACGCTTGATGTTTCTTTCCCTCACTTAGTTCAGGTCTCGACTTGGGAAGTAGCATAAACAAAAAAATATATAAAAATACGGGTTCCACTGTGGGAGGACCCACCTGTAAACACGCACGTGGCCCATTTTCGATTTTAGATACTGCGGGCGAGCTGAGGCCAGAGGAACTATGGGAAGGCCAAACAGTCTAACCACCAAAAAAAAAAAAAAAAAAAGAAAGGGTCACAGACAATTACACCATGTACACATGCAAACACACTCTGTCTAGCTACCTCTCTATCTGTATATCTATCAGCTTCCACAAACACACACACACACACATGCATGCACGTACACACGTACACACTCACTTTTACCATCACCTTCCAACACGCTTGATGTTTCTTTCCCTCACTTAGTTCAGGTCTCGACTTGGGAAGTAGCATAAACAAAAAAATATATAAAAATACGGGTTCCACTGTGGGAGGACCCACCTGTAAACACGCACGTGGCCCATTTTCGATTTTAGATACTGCGGGCGTGAGGACGGATCAAGGAAAGGAGACGAAGTTGCTCTTCTCTATGACTGCTGGTGAAACATGTACAGAGAGGGAAAGAGTTCTCGAAGAGGGGCGCGGGGGTGGGGGGGGAGTGGAAACAATGAGAAGTACGGGCAGGCAGGTGATCTGGGGCAAAGGGGTTGGAGGCCGAGTGGAACAGAAACAGACCATGGCCTCCTTTTATGAAATGAATGTCAGATTCAACGGCACAGAGTAGACAACATCCAGTAGAAAGCTCACGTCCTCACGAGTTTTTTTACGAGGCATCACGACTTTTTATATCTGCTCCCCCCTAGTACTTGCGTTTGTCTCTTTCTGAGCCTGTAAGATAGACTTATAGCCTTTAAAACGTCTAAAAACTAAAAACACTTGTTGGCCATACATCTCGGTGGGTTCATCAACCACTTGCACACTGTCACATGGATTATTAGATGCAAATATCGAGCGTGGTTGGTTTCAAAAAATGCAAGCCAGTGTGCCCGCTATGTATTTGACACAAATAGGATTGTGGGTCACAACCGAATGGTGGGAATGGCATTACACAGCATTACAAGTGGGAGTGTGATCGTAAACTTATTTTTCGATCTTTTGGAACAGAACCTGGAAGTTCCAGTTTGACACAACAAACGGACAGAGATCCATCTGCCGAGGAGGAAGTTGAACCCACAGCCTTGCCTGCATTGCAGCCCACATACTCAATGTGAAACAACACACACGCACAACCACTGTACACAAGGAGCGACCGTAGCTCCAGTGTATGTGATGAGTAAAAACAGAAGTGACAGTGCGATATGACTGGATGGAAAGAAAGGTCCAAACAGACAGAGGGAAGGAGGGGTAGAGGAGGGAAGGAGGGGACAAATAGTTGTGAAGGACAAATAGTGGCTTCCAGGACTGTCTCCGACGCCTCTATAACTATCAAACCCAAAAAGAAACACACACACACACACACTTATACGTACACAGCCCAAGCCATAATTGTTCCCTGTGGTGATTTTGGCCTCCCCCTCCTGGTTTCTCATTGCTGTTGGCCAACTCTTCTGCATCTTTAACACTTTCTTTTTTTTTTTCCCCTCTTCACAAAAGAAGAGGGGGAGGCTGGCTGTCACAAGAGAGGGAATGAGGGATGAAGGAGAAAGAGAGGTCTAAAAGAAAGGATGTGTGGAGGGGTGTGACAGCGGAAAGGGGGAATGAAGGCAAGGAGGGAGAAGGAGAGAATGAATGTATAAGAGGAAGGGAGACTTTGCCCTCCAGTGGGAACACTCCCACGATTGTGTGTTCGCGTGTGTGTGTTTGTGTGTGCGCGCACACGTGTGTGTATTTGTGCGAGCTGTGCCTCGGCCAAACCGACACACCCACAGGCTGTAGACCTCCATATCCTGTTCAGGTTGTCCGTTTGTCCAAACACCATGCAACCCCCCCTCGCTTGCTCCCCTTTCCTAACTGGTCTGACGCTGATGGGGGTAGAGGCTGCTCAGGGAGTGGGCACGGTAAATAGAACAAAGCCACCTTTCTAAAATAAACAGACCTGGTAAGAGGAAGCTCAGGTTGACTTAAAATGAGAGAGAAAGCCAAAGCCAGCCACGAGCTATCTGCGAAACACAAAAGTTACAGTTCCTGCTTCCACTTGTCAGTCGGTCTGCAACTGTATATGCCTTTCTGTCACACACACACACACTCACACACGCACGCACGCACACACACTTCGCTACAGTCTCAATATCACGGCTGCTCAACCACGTGCTGGTGAATGCTGGGTACAGTGTGGCACATGCTCCTGGCTGCGGGGCCCTTTACTGGCTATCAGATCACCAGAGGGGAGAGAGAGGAGATAGGCATCCCCAGATCGCCTCACATCACATCTCCATCTCATATCTGAAAAAGAAGAAGCTGGTCACCAATCTCCCACCAAAGAGGGAGCAGGCCTACCTCATACGCCAGGCTCATAGTTGCTGGTTCTCTTCTCAAAGAAAAAACCCTTTCACTCTTCAGATTGGTTTAAAGCAAGGCATTATGAAGTAAAACATAGTTCGAGCAATTTAGTTTGGGCAATGTTTCTTTTTTTGAGACGTAAGGAAAGGTTTTGAAGTGAGCTGGTAAGCAGAAACAAGTGGTCCAATGTCATGATCTTCTTTGTTAAAGTTTGTTCAGTTGTTATTCAGAATTTGTATGCAGCAATGAATGACAGAGCGGAATACGCCGTAGGAGGGATTCGTTTTAGTTCGAAGTAGAGTTCAAAAAGAGAGAAATCAAAATACAGACTAGACTCAAAAACGACACATTTTATAAATGTAATAAACCAAACGACTCATGCACGTGTTCTATATGTTTTTCCGAATATTTCTATTATGTTATGTCCATTTCGTGATTGTCTGAAACTGCCCGATTGTTTGAAAATGAAAATGGTTTGGGTTACAGATTTATGTTATTGATGTCGTTTGACCAAGTGGGAAACAGAGAAAAGGAAACTTGGCTTTTCTTTTCTGCAATTTTTTACTTGAACAGCTTTAGTTGCAAAGCAGCAAGAATGTTGTTTTAGATTTATCTTATTTACTGGTTTGCACTGTAACATGATGCTATGGAAATGAAAAGGTCAAGGAAGAATTCAGTCTTTATCTTTTTAGCCGATGGAAACATTCTTCCTCGTGCAGGTAGCCGTGATGTGAATGAATGATTCATTCAGTGTTTCATGAAATAATAATGTAAGACACCTTGAGTTACTTTAACTAAACCTTAGAAATGACATTTTTGCTAATACATTCTGCCAACATTTTAAAGGTAACCCTTTCAACATGTTATGCGTTTCATCAACAATGTTTATGCATCCTTTAATATAACGGTGTATATTAGTGATGGAGTTTGAAGTGGTTCGTGTGTGGGGTGGGTCGTAGGTGTGGGGGCACTGCACTGAATGTGCAGACCGCAGACACCTCCTGACCCAACTACCCCTTTGCGGTGCCGACAGGACATCCTGTCAGGGTGGATTGTGGGTAGTTTAATGTTTAGATCTGAACAATTAATGTCAAGAGGCATGTATGTGTGTATTCTGCATTCTAACGTGAAATTAATTGGATTTGATTATACAATACACTATTTCATAAGACGGGTGTTATGCATGCCGTGTGTTTACAGTAAATACTTGGGTGCCTGTGAGTGTGCAAACTATGTGTGTTGGCTATGGCTGACTAGAGCACACACATGGGCATAACCTAGGTGCACTTAGGGTGGGATGGCTAATCTTTAACCCCGCTTCAATCACACATTCTCCACTCCTCCTTTCTCTAGCTCCTGTTCCAGGGGCAGGAGGTGGAGAGGTGGGGGGTGTTGACGTTTTGGAAAAAAGCCATGGTCAGTAGTGGGGAGGGGGCAGCTTCCTGTCCAAAATGGCTCTTTTAAAGCCATAGAATTATAAATAGAGCAGGTGTCAGTATTGAGAACTGAGAGAGAGAGAGAGAGAGAGAGAGAGAATGCTGCAAGAGAAAAAAGACAGGCAGCAGGAGTGTGAAAAATGTTGTGAATTTGTGTGCGTGTGTGTGTGTGTGGTGTGGCGTGATGGTGTGGTAGAGTAGGAGATGGGGCTTTTAGCTGGTGGACTGCCCATAATGTCCAGCAGGATGTGAGGTCATAAGACAAAGATGGCTGGTGGGTGGTGAGAAATGATTGGTTTCCACGGTGATAGTGGAACGTTTTGTTTTTTTAATTTGTGGACCAAAACAAAAAATTGACATGAGACCAAGACAGAATAGAGGATACAAGAGATACAGACAAGTGTTTTAGTATGTTGTTACTATGAGGGGGGTAATGGGTATGTGTATGGGAAGGGGAGGATGGAGGGAGTGGGGGAAACCGAAAGAGGTGGGGTGAGCAGGCCACAAAAGTCAAGAGGTTGGGAAGAAAGAGCCGAAATCATCTGTGCAGTCAGAGGACAAAAAGGGCCAGAGCAAATAGTGGGTGGGGGAGACAGAGCGAGACACACAGGGGCCTGGAGTACAAAGACTGAAGAACTGATAATGGACTGTGGAAAAAGTGAGAAAGAAGAAGCCGTAGCCACAGAAAGAAAGAGAAAAAGTGGATAAGGACTACACGATGTAGTTATCTAACCCGTAGGGTGTCAAACACCAAGCCATGAAAAAAGGGGTTAAAAATTAAATCCACACAGTCTGAAATATTAAATCTATTTTGGATTTTAATGAAGGAGGAGTGAATTAGGGAGGAAATATGAGCGTAGATTATTAAACCAGGAGCGAGGAGAAGAGAAAAAAGCGGAGAGGTGTGCAACGGGTGAGGGGGTTGAAATCTGTTCACGGTGTTTTAAATATTAAACCTATTTCAAGTTTAATGAAGTGCAAATACTATGGGGAGAGTCTTAACTGGAATACAGAAAGGAAGGGGGCGAAAGGGGGATCCGATTCATTATTTCAAGTGTTCACCTTTAGACTGCAGAGACTTGGGGAGAGGAGCGGAGAGAGAGAGAGAGAGAGAGAGAGAGAGAGAGAAAGTTAATGCTGAAGTGCAAAACTAGAGGACAATCTTGAGAGAGAGAGTCTGCGGGTCCCAGTTGAGTCCAGGAGGATGAAGGTCTGAGCTCAAACAAGCCAAAACATGCAGCGCTCCCTGAACAAACAAAAATGATTTATCTTTTAGTAGGCATGCGTGTGTGCGTGTGTGTGTTTTAGCGGTTTAGGAGGGTAACTGAGGCCACAGAGCAGGGAGAGGAAGAGAGTCAGATAAAGATGTTGGATTTCAAAAAAAGATTCTAGATGTAATCAATGTGCAACAGCTAGAGGGAAACGGAAAGTACAGCCCACGTGTGATTGAACTGTTTGGTTCTTCATAATCAGAAGCCCTAAGATGCGAGTCTGTATGTGAGTGTGTGAACATCACACCGGACATGTTGCCAAAAAATCCCCCAAGCTGCCACTAAAGGTCACTGTGTGTGTGTGTGTGTGTGTGTGTGTGTGTACGTTCAACAACAACAGGGAAAAAAACAAACTCAAAATTATTTCCAGGACTGTTATTATGTGGGATCGAGATCAAGTTTGTGTTTCAGGGGAAGACAAAAATCCTTCACTCATATTTTTACCACCTGAGCTTTCTTCTCAGTCTGAGTGAAGGTGCCAGAGAGGGGACGAAGCCCGACCCAAGCTGACACCAGACTGAATCAAATAAATAATAGCATTGAAGATGAGGAAAAAGGTCGAAAATTTTAAAACGGGAAGTTTACAGAAAATAGAAATCATACTGAAATGTATTGTCGAGGATGCCATCAGACATGGCTTGCGTCGTCGCATATTCAAAGTCTTTAAACCTTGTGTGGTTTACAGTATTTCAACTTTACCACGGATTGAATGAAAATATAGCTTGGGGGATGATATTTTTTAGTGAATTACTCGTATTAGATTTTTTTTTTTCTCGATTAATTGTACGATATGTATGAAAGGCAGGTGGGACACAAACAGGCCAGGCACACCGACATAGCTTCTTGCGTTGATGCATCAAAGCATGCCTGCAATTTCCAAAATGATCTGTCTTTTATTTGCAGATGCTTTTTAATCCAGGTCTGGGAGAAGCAGCGGGTGGATGGAGCTAAAAATAATTGGAGGTGATATTTTTGAAGGTTTATGACATCAGCGAGCAGGAGAAATGGAGACTATTTAAAACTATCCTCAAAATTGTCACCTCTGATATATCATTATGCGGGGGGAAAATATACACGCACGCGCGATGAGATGGCTGTAAAGCAAACGGTGCAGATTTTTATTTATTTCTTCCTAAACGCGCTCATGAAATCTCAAATATTTGTGGCAGCTGACAAGGTGAGCTTAAGATGGAGCGAGATCAAGCCTTAGAGAGAGAGAGAGAGAGAGAGAACAAGGCAGAGACGGAGCAGGAAGTTTAGTGCTTAGTGGCCTCAATAATGACATCAAGTGAACACAGCAGATGTGTGCAAGTGAAGGGGATCTAAGGAAAACACATCCTAATTCCTGCGGCTGTTTATGTCAACACAAGCGCACGGCATTTTCAAACGCCTCTGCACAAATACATTGAGCCATATATTATCCTTATATTACAGAATAATCCAGCCAAATCCTCCATCAGCACTGTCGTATGTAACATAGGCAGATGCAGGAGTAAAAGCATTGCCGGACACTACAGATGAATGAGAGAGAGAGAGAGAGAGAGAGAGAGTAAGTGTGTCTTGGCCATTCTCATCAATAAGGAATGAAGCAATTAAGCTAATCTCAGAGTGAAGGTGCCTTTTCTTCTTTTTACCATAGAAACCAACATCAGCACCTCATGAAAAAAAAAGCCCCGCTACACACTTCCTGCCCCGAAATCTGAGGGGGTGAAAAAGTGTAAAAAAAAAAAATAATAATAATAAAACACCTGCTATTTAGGAGGGATAATCCAAAAAATCCCCCATATCATTTTTTGTTTCTTTGCTTTGTTTAAATGATTCAGTTGATATTATTTTTGTTACACAAATGTCCTCAAGTGCAGGAAGCGAGATCCCCGAACGGTGTCATATTTGTTCAAGGGCTCTTTGCTCTGTGTGAAATGGTAATTAGAAAACTGTAAATAGAACTGTACATCCCTTTCTAATTCCTCGGCTTTTCCATATGCCTGTACATCTGATTCAGATCTTCTGGAGGTGACAAAATCCTGGACTTAAGAAGACTTAAGACTTAAGCAGACAAACGCTTGTAAGCTCATAGGGATCCTGTGTATTTTTGACCCGGACTTGTTCTACGTAAATAAATATATGTATTTGTTTTCATTTAAAGAAAGTCTGCTCATCAATTGGTCCGCACTCCCAAAACCAAAGCCCCCCCCCCCCCCCCCAAACCAAAGCCCCCCCCCCCCAGCCCAATAAAGACCTGGCTAAACCTGTTCAGTAATCCCCCAAACCCTTTCGCTAAACACACAGAAACCAACTCCTGAAAACTGACACACAACAGCGATGCATGTCCTGAGTCTGTCAGACACTATCACACTTAAACGTCAAACCAGCCCAGTGGTAACGTGATCTGTCACCGCTAAATGGCAAGGTCGACCCTTTGATAATCTCATGATGCAAAGACACTCCTCCCCTCACTCCCTCACCACTCTGACCTCAGTCCTGGAACCCAGATGAAGGTATTTTATAGATGGTGTTTGGACTTATTTTTCCTTTTTTTTGGGGGGGGGGGGGGTTGCTAGAGTCAGGTGAGTCTACACCAGAGGCAACACTAGACTTCCTGAGAAAACACCTCTCTCAGTGTTTCCCTAGAGCCAGACTTTAACCTAAAGAAGCATGCAACAGGGCAACAGGCCAAATAATAGAGCCATTTATTTGGAGTGTTTATGTGGTTTTGCATGTGTGTGTGTGTGTGTGTGTGTGTGAGACTCTAAAGCTCAAGATGTACTTGAGCAGTGTATTAAGGCTTACTACGGATCACAGAATCTTGTACTTAGGAAAGGAACAGACAAACCCTCACAAGCCTGAGTGGATGCGCCACCTTCCTTTTTTCTTTTTGTTTTACTCTTCATCTTTTTCTTTACTCTCTCTCTCTCTCTCATTTCCCCTCCAATCTATCTCTCAATTTTCCCTCCTCTTGCCCTTTCCAGAAGGTCCTTCCCTAAACCCCAGAGAGAGGGGGAGGGGCCTGGGATGGCGAGGACGCGCTGGTAATCCGTGCAGTGACCCAGGTCAATTCAATTATCCTGTTTTCTTTCGCTGTGCGACGTGTGTGCCCATTTCACAGCCAACTCCCTTAATGCGCCCAGGATTAGCTTCTCTTACTTTTAATGATCTACCTATCGACGCCTTGGGCCCCACTGCACAGGCACAGACACACGCACACAAACACACACACTCTCATCCCCACACAGGTCAGTGTTTTGTTTTATGTAAAATCATTTCTTCAGCAATACTGCAAGGCTTTTTCAAAACAGCTACAGTACACGTTGTGCATTTGTGTAGGACTTTGCATGTGTATGTGATAAGTGTCCGTTACATAAACTGCAGTAAGAAGAGGATTGCATTATCCATCTGCATTTACCCGGGCTTCGCCTCACACCTCCAAGATTTGAGATAATCATCTTGGGCCTCACACGTTATTGTTAGAAGCTCGCTAATCTCAACTCCAAAGGAGGAAAAGAGGTCAGTTAATGCTAGTACGCTGTGTGCGGATGGACGACATGCATTGAACATATCCACACAGGATTTGCATTGTAAAGCGTCACCACAATCTGCACAAACAAAAGTCAACAAAGCATTTTTGCTCAAAATGCGCTGCTCAATTGACGAAAATGCCTCTTTTAAGTGACTAGCGCAGACCAATTAGATTGTGCTGTAGTGAAGGTGTTGAGATGACACACACTAACCTAATCTTATTATCTCACCAGTCATTCACTAATTGAAGGCCAGCATCATGAAACTGCAGCAACTCTCGTACACTCTTAAGTCTCAGAGTCATCAAACCAGCACCACAAAGTCCTTTCCCAGATGGAAGTTCTCCGATCTTTTGGGTTCTGTCCATAGTCCTAGTTCAAGTTGATTCCGCAAGGTGTTGTGACTAAACTGGCATTAAAACCAAACAATCCACTAGAAAAAGAATTTTAGTGAAACACAAGACGTGCCTTGTCTTCATCATTCCTGCTTATGGCCCACATCTTCTGCACTGTCGGTTTTTGTTTATACTGGTGACTGGAGACTGTAATATTTTTCTTACCTGGGATGTCCTGTCCGTTGTAGCTCCATCCAGCCACAGCCAGCATGGAGGGCAGAGGAGATCCAGGCCTGCTGTCCCGGTCCCTCTCCCGGCTCCGCTCTCTGTCCCAGTTCCTCTCAGCCTGCTGGGTGATATGTCTGACCGTGTCCTTGTTCTTCCTGTTCTTCCTCCGCCCCGACCCAGACAGGGGTTGCCACGGACCCTCTCCACCTCCTCCAGCAGCGCCCCTTGTCCCTTGCTCCCCCTGACTCTGGGATGCCCCCCTGGGAGTGTCCCGCTGATGAGAGGAGGAGGTGGGGGACACCTGTTCCTCTTTGACAGCGACAGGCCTGTAATCGTGCGGCCAGGCGGGCTGGGAGTCATGGCAGGCGTCCTCCTGGCTCTCGTGGCTCTTCGGGGGTTCTTGGTCCTCCTTGCCATACGTGCTGCCTCCCTCGTGGCAGCTGGCGATGGCCGAGTCCCCAGAAGAGTTGGCCGGGCTGGTGCGTCGCGCCAGCCAAGGGGAGGTGCTGCGACCAGACATGATGGAGGCCAGGGCCTCAGAAGCCATGCCCACAATTCCTCCTCCTCCTCCTCCTCCTCCTCCTCCACCTAAACCAGCCCCTGCCACAGTCCCAGCTCCTGCTATACTCACTCCTACTCCACCTCCTCCTCCACCTACGCCGGCAGCAGCTCCCATTTCAAAGTCCGCCAGTTCGTCCGCCATCTCGGTGCGGATGCTGATGTCCAGCGCAGCCTTGATGAAGCTGTGGCAGGCCTGGACAATGTCTGTCATCTGCAGATAGCTGGCGGCTGACATGACCTCGATCACGTTCTTACTGGTGAGAGCGAGGTGCGCCGAGTACATGAAGTCCAGGATGGCTTTGAAACCTGTCGCCGTGACGATGTCCAGGTGAGTGACAGTGGTCTGGTGGTGAGGTTCGGACCCTTTTTTAACCTGAAGAGAGAACGAGTGATCACTGCCGTGTTTATTTATTTCGAGCAGGATAGAGGTGAACACAACTTCTAACAACTGAGAAACGCACTGTGATCGGGCGGCCCCTTACCTGGCAGTACAGCGTCTTGAAGTAACGCGAGGAGCCCAGGAGGACGTTCTTATGGGCCTTGAAGATCTTTCCATCCACAATGACACAGGCGTCGCAGAGGATGCCGTGCTGCCTCTGCTCATTGAGCTCTCTGAGGAGCTGACGGTAGTGAGAGGAGATCTCCATGTCCTCCTTCCTGTTGTTCATCTGTGTTGCTGAACAAAAGCCTCGCCTCCAAATGTCTGCTGGAAAATGAAAGGAGACACAAAAGATTTGTATTTTCTTTTTTTTGTTTTTGAAAAAGCATTTTCAGGTCTGAGCATTGGGTTGACACTGAAAGATGAAGTTAGCATGTATCAATATATATTTATGCAGTATATATGTGTATTTATTGTACTATCACATGTACAGACGGTAACCTGGTGCAAAAGCAATGAAAAAAAATGTGTACATTTCTAAGGAATAACACGGGAGACTTTTCAGGTTTTTTTCGGATGATTCCCGAAATCCTTATACTCTACATGGTTTATAGCTACAATAGCAAGCATTCAATGTATTGGGGGGGGGGGGGCTAAGCAAATTCTGTTGAACCACTCCTTTAAAGATGAGCCACGGTAAGGATATCTCACTAAAGACTATGACATAAAAACAAGGAGATCAATAGAAACCACATCTCAGCTGCTGGAGTTTGATGTCTAAAAACAGCCCTGTGACAAATAGTCAAAAAAATATATTTAAACCATGTCTGACAGGTTCATTGCGGTGTGCGTGTGTGTGTGTGCGTGCTCATTAAAAACGTCAGCGTAACACATTCACTAAAACAGTAGACAGGGAGAAAAACACTTCATTTAGTAGAACTTTACCATTACATTTATTACCAAACGCAGCCTCGCTTCCTTGTTTTTTTTTTTTCTTTATCTCATTTCAACTGTGACTATTTAATCATCTCTCTAGTTAAGAGAAACATTTCTTCTTGAACCTTCACCTCAGTGTTTCTGATCTTGCTCAGTTCAGTCGAGTTTGTGAACAAAAAGATTTCTCTGGAAAGTACAGAGAATAGACCTGTAATGACACTTTGTGGAGCTGCTCAACTCACAGTGAATAAGGATCTAATCTTCAGCATATATTGACAGGTTTTCATGGCGATACCATATATAATTATAAACTCTGAATAAAAGACGGGAAAAGCTACAGATTTGAGTTTTGAGTCCATTATCCTAAAAAGCTTCTTTACTCCTGTCTTTTTTTGGCCTCCCAAATGCTGATCCAAGCTATAAGTGGCTTTTTGCTTGAGTGAGGATTAAACATAACTCCCGTTACCTTGAGGTAAAGGTAAAGGCCAGAGAGACAGCGGGAGACAAAGGGAGACGTGAACATCGCTATGATGGACCATTCAATGAGGGGGCCGAGAAACAAAGAGCACCCACGTCAGCCGGAGCAAACACAAGCACACAAATACATACGTAGAAAAGAAGCCAAAGATTTCGGCCTACACGCACGCACGCACACAGGCAGTGCATTAGCCAGAGCATTAGCAGCCGCCGCTCCCACTCTCGTCTGCGTAAGGGCTAAATCGTGGGGACGCAGAGTGTTACCAAACGCAGCAGTGATTTGTTTTGGGAACGCCACAGCTGTCAGCTCTCATGGGCCATGCTGAGACATGACAGCTCGCCTCGGCCAAGGTGACAGCAGCGTTTGCTCGGGGGCCGGCAGACTTCAGGTCATGTTTCGCAAAGCTCTGCTCAACCCGATTGCCTGTAAGATCAGATAAATCCACAGTTTCTCCTAAGTCCAGTCGGGAAAAAAACACACCTATGAAACGGCCGGCTCACAAACTTTCGCTATAGAAAGAATTGTGTGGAGGAAGAAACTTAGGCGTGAATCCGGAACGTCAGTCTTCCTCGCGGCCTGAAAGGGAAACTTTTGACGCTAGCGGTCTTTTTTGTCCTCCTGTTTCTACACATTTCTGAGGAAAAAAAAAATCTATTGGCGGTCTAACCTTGAGTTATTTTTTTTCCCTTCCTCGGTTGCCCTGATGGATGCATTGAGAGTTTTCACCTCTCACCTACGGAGACAAGCGGCTTTAAAGACACAGCGGCTCCCCTCCTCCCTTCCCCGCTCTTCTTCTCTCAGGGCCACTGGCATATTCAATTGTATAGCCCAGTCTATGAGATAGGCTCCTTCTCAGAGCCACATAAAACACAGGAGGAAGTCATTTATTCACAGAGAAACATCTCAATAGCCTGCTATACCTATCTTTTTTTTTGCCATCCAACGTGATTGGTGAAACACAGGGTCACTGTAAAGCGCATGTCAATCAGCGGCCCCCTGATCTGAGACATGCATCTACTGGGTGCACAGAGCAGGCGGGGAAAGAAAGCAATCTATACCAAAATCAACGACTGGAATAACGCCGACATTGCTCAAGTGTTGCGACGAGGGTCCTCTAGCTCTCTTCATCTTCATTGTTGTTACCTCCTTTCCCGATATCAATAAACAACGGCGAGCACCGAGGAAAACAGGTAAGTAACAGCCCCTTGTCATGTATGTGAGCGAGAGAACTGCACGGAGAGGTCCCCGTGTCTCAATGACCAAATATAGTACAAAAAACATTTCTTTCACGAGGTCGCGAATATGTCTCCAACACTAGTGCAGATGTTGAGAAGGTGTTGCAGAGTCGACGAAAGAAGCAGTGCTTATTATTATTATTATTGGATGAAAGCCGATGAATGACTGATTCAAATACTTGTCCTGTGCAGCCCCAGTTTGCGGTTGTTCATTCGTTCATTCTTCCTAACCACTTCCCCCCTATTGGGCCCGGGGATGTTCTCAGTCGTTGACTTGTTTTAAATATACTGTATATAACTGTAATAAGACAAAATGAGGGAGCCAATGCGATCTCTGAAAATGTTAACATTCTCAATATTCAGATCATTCATTATTGGGAGTGCCATAGTTCATTAGAGTAGCTTTTCTCTTTGCGTGGTAATGCATGTCCAAAGAGTGGCACGGCCCTCTGACAGGGCAGGCCGTGTCTCCACGGAAAAGAATCCCAGCTTTTTGCTAAGTGTGCCAGTGTGAGTGGACGTGTGGCTCGGACTGCACCCAAAGACGTGTTAAATCACGCCTCAAACTTAATGATAACAATGTTCAGCGGAGAGGGTAAAACAACAGCAAAAAAAACAAGGGAAACAGAGAGGGGGAGGTCTCATCAGATGCACTGCTTCGACAGACTCGACGAGCCCTGCCGAGTTAGCGGTTAGACGGAGAAGAGCAACTTCAATGGATGGCGCGTTGCCCTTTAAACTCTCTGCTTGCCTAATTGGCTTGTTTAAATTTCAGCGTGTCCAACTCCCTCCAGTCGTGGAGCCCACCAGTCCCAGTGCTGCACCGAAACAGAACCGTGGCAGTTTTCAGCCCGACTTTTCGTCTCCTCCAAGAGCCGCTTCATCTTAACTCATGAGCCTGGACGATCAGCAGGGCCGGAAGCCCCTCCCTCAGCCAGGTGAGTACAGCCTTGATTTATAGCACACTTTTTTTCCCCCAAAAATATACACTTGACACAAGACAAGGTAAAAATTAAGTCGTCAGACAATCAAGAGAGAGCCGGAGAGAGAAAAGCAGAGTGTTTTTTTCTCTCTCAAAGCATTAGCAGTCTCATCAAGGTTACAGAAACTAAAGCCTGCTCTCAGGATGTCACAGAGCAAAAAAAAAGCTTTTCATCCCTTCTATGAAATTTCACCACAAAAGAAAAAAGAAAGGAAAAATGTCATCAGGAGGCAGGCTGACAGTCTGCGAGCCCTTATTTGTGGTCAGAGACGATTGTTTCAGTAAAGCATGCCACTGGAACTCCAAGTTCCTGTCACCCTTCTGAGGCCAAATCAAAAGTGACTGTCCTCCTTGAGCCCCCCCCCCCACACACCCAGACACACATGCACACACACCCGCATGCACGCAAATACACACACACCACAGAGAGAGAGAGAGAGAGACCCCTTTTCACAAAAGACGCAAACACGCAAGGGCTAAAAACACACACGTTCACACGCTTAGCAGAGCCGTCGTGGCATCACACCCAGTTTGTTCTGGTCACATCACAGCAAAGTGACTTTAGGCCCCAGCCGGACGACTAAAGAGATAAGACAGGTGATGGAGTGAGGGAATGGGGCTTCCTCCTTCTTCTGTTTCTCTCAACGCAGCCCCCCCGCCACTTCTCTGCCTCCTTGACCGCGCAGGGCCGAGTGGAGGCCAGGCGCAAGGTCCTTCTGGATCAGAGGCTGAGCGCTACTTTGATTATCCGGGGTCAAACTCGAGACAGACATTTTTCCAGGGGGGGGGAAATTCACGAGGTATTCAGAAATCGGACCCACTCAAGAGGTTACAACATGTGAAACATATGTGCACCGGGTGATTATGCATGATTATGCAACGCGGATTAACAAGTAAGACTCCCCGCAAACACAATTCCCTAAAATGTGTGTTGATGTGTTCCGTACTAAGATTCCACCAGGTGCCTGGTTCACGTATTTGTTGGAGCCGTGCCTGCAGTTTTGAATTAAAGGCATTTCTAGCTGGTAGACGCAAATCATCATTCAGTAGCCAGTACTATTTGCAAAATTGCCACCCTCAGCTAATCAAATTGTGACCCCCCCCACCACCCCGCCTGCCCAGCCAATGTAACCACTCAACTCATTATTTGATAAACTGCTTTTGGTTGGATGAGCATGTCAAACTGGCAGAAGTGACTTTACAGAGCCCATCATGCGAGTGGTAAAATAAATTTGATAAATAACATCTATCAAAAAAATAAAGAGATAAATTGCCGCATGCATTTTTTTCATTGCAGAGCGAAATTGCTTGTGCAAGTGACGCTTGCAAAAAATAGTATGTACGCACCTTTTGTTATTCAAGATAAGTGGGACCAGATTTGTTTGCACCAACAATAAAGCAGCGTGTTTGTGCATTGTAAAAAAAAACATTGACAGCTAAAGACAAACACCATTTCAAATGAATACTAAATGATCCGCTGCATATGCAAATAAGTAACAGTGTTCTTCTACTTGTTTTGTCTAGCATTACAATTACAACATCTTTTTTAACGGATTATTACATGTACCTCGAATAGCAAAAAAATAAAATAAAATATGATTGCCCAAAAAGATTTAAGAATAATATTTGACTATAAGGATTTAAATATTTAATCTTGTGTTGATCCTACCGTCGTTACGCACTAATACATAATCGGCTCATGAAGTTCTGCATGAGAGGATTCTCTGTAAGCATTGAATTGCCACTTTTCCCATCTACTTTTATCTCCTGGAGCTGTGGCTTACAATCAGCAGGGAAGATGCAGTGAAAACTGGCAAGAGACTGGAGAAGTGAATGAATGTGCGAAGGAAGGAGGAGGAGACACCAAGATGAGATTCAGTAGCCAAAAGCTGGCATTTAAGTTGTCAACTATCCCAGCTTCGGCTACAAATGATTTTATCAGTCTGGGCTCAGAAAAGCAACATGCTCCTCTGTGCATATAAAGCAACAGGAGAAATCAAGCATGTTGATAGGTCAGCATAAAATGATTTAGGAATGATGTAAAGCTTTCAAAACAAAAGTAAAGAAATGATGTTAGCCTCAAGTAAAAAGATATTAAGAGGGTCTTTGACATGATATGTTACAATGCATGATGGATATGGATTGGTTTGCTTGCAAATAGCCTATTTCCTAAATAATGAGGGGAACATTCTAGAACTCAAGCACAAGTGGAATTAAAATGATGATATCACGGAAGACAGTACTTACCAGAAAAGTCGACATTTTTTATTGAAACTAGTTATTTGAATTCAATCAAATGAGATGTTTTTTTGTTTTTTTTTATTCTTAATGCACAACAGAATCCTGTCAACATTCAATTATGTTAATTGGACATTTGCAAATATGAGGCCCTTGAAAGTTCTTCATATAGGATGAAGTTACAGAAATACATAGATGCCTTAATTAAAAAGTAAAAGAATCAAGCTAGAGGCGTGATTGACAGAGATAAAGAAGAGTGAAAACCTGAGAGGAATTAGATAGAGCAGAATCCCCGAGACGACAAAGATAGAAAACAGGGGGAACAGACAGGAAGAGAGGGGAGAGTGAATCCAGCAGCCCATTTTTTTTAAACAGCTTTGCTTCCACTCAACTGGGCATCAAGGCCATTATCCCGAGGTTAATCCCCAATCCGACGGAGCTGGCAGCCTACCGGGACAAGCCAGGGTGGCAGCCCATCAACAAGGCAAGAACAGACAGAAATAACACACACACGCACATGGCCCCAACGCACACACGTAGTCAAGCTGCAATTATCCAAAAAATAAATGGCACAAGAATGCTATTCGGTCAGAATGGCTGATCTGGGGCTTTTTTCTTTTCCTTTATTTCCTGTTGGAAAAGAAACGATTGTTCGGGGTTTGTCTTTCATTCTATCTCTGACTTCTTCACATCTGTCCGTGCGCGTTTGTGTTCTTGGTTCCCTGGTTATCACACAGCCTCCATCTGCCCACCTTTAGTGTCCCCAGCTTCACCAGCAGCTCTAATCGTGCCACATTTTGCACCTTTAACTTGCTCTCCCTTCCTGTGTCCACTGTCTGTCGCTTTGGCCGGCGTCCAAGGAGCCAAGGTGGAAGAAGAGATTGACGCAAAGACGGATAGCCATGTCATGTGGAGAGGGACCAAAGAGGATCCAGGAGGCTTAGGGAGACTTAGCACAACCTCCCTTCGCCACCCCCCCGACCAACTCCTACTCCTCCGCTCCTACCCAGCACTCATTGCCTGTAAACAATACCTGGACCCCCCCTGCATTTGAAGAAGACCTCCATGCATTCCAGCTTGCTGCAAATATATTTACATTCAGGTCAAGGACCTTCCGTCCAGCTAATGGCGCCTACAAGTACAGTTCATCGGCTCCAGCCCTGTTTCTGTCACCTTTTCTTCTCACCTTCAGGCGCACAGGTGTTAAGCCGAGCGTGATCTTCTGGAAATCCAGGCGTAGTAAGGATGGACTAGGATTATCCCAGAGCAACTGGGGAAAAGGTGTGACACTAAGACACTAATGTTGCCGTCCTACTGCCGGAACGCAAGCCGAGGCATCAACATTACCTCGAGTTCCCCCAATGACCCACAAAGAGTCACAGACACCCTTTGGCATAACGGGAGCTTCAGAAAGGACAGGGAAATACCGTGTCAACTCATCTACCAGTGTCCAGGCGTATATTTTCTTGGTTTCTTCTCTCTCGTGCCTGTGTTTGTGACCGCGGGTGTGCGTGTGCGGGCGTGCGCATGTGCATGCACGTAGTTTCTGTGCTATCTGCCTCTCTAGGCCCCTAAGCCTACTATGTCTCCTATGGTAACTCCCTGACTGACGACCCGGGGCTTAGCCTAAATTCTCTCTCTATTAAAAGCTGTGAAATGCAAATAATGAAACATCTCATTACCACTGTCGGAGAAACCCAAAGTGAAAGGCGGGGGAGAGCGGGAGGCAGGAGTGGAGAGGGGCGGACAAGGAGGATGTGAGACGAAGAAGGAGGGCCATACGGGAAGGAGGGGAGGAAGAAACGAGAGCAAGCGCTAGAAATAAAGGAGTGGTGCGAGGGGAGGAAAGGATAGGAGGCGAAGAGGAAAGGGAGGATGTGAAAGGCAATTGGGGGGGGGTGGGGGGGCACAGAAACAGAGTTTTTCTTTTGTTTATTAGGTGTAGTTGTTCGAAGCACAGCCACCTATGCAAACAGGGGTGGAGCCCCCATGACCTGTGCTGTGAGGTAGAAGGTGTCATCCAAATGTCAAATAGTCCACTCTGGTGTCTTCAATTAATCTACTTCATATTAAGTCATGCTTTGGCCTCTCTTAAAAAAGCCCCAAGAGACGTTGTGGTCACTGTATACACGCATGTGTGTTGATTGATAACGAAATTATGCCACACGAGGATTAGCAGTAACTGTGATTTAGTTTCTTTTTCTTCAACCGCCTCCTTCTATCATTTATCAAACCCAACTACACTGCATCAACAAACGTGTGTGACTGCGCTTTCTCATAATACTCAGGGTTAAGTCTAATTTTATGACAGGAAGTGGCTGCTTGTTTGAAAAATGTACCTGTGTGGTAGGGGGGAAGCGAAATCTCATACGGGAAGTGTGTGTGTATTTGGGGGGGGGGGGGGGGGGGGGGGGGGGGGGGAGGGGGCCACACCCTGGCTGTCAAGTGGCCACAGCACCTTGCATGGTCTACCGGAGACTTATCTGCTTATTTAAAAACCACCGATATCATGTTGATGGGTTTTACTCGGGTAACAGATGAATTTCTGAAAAACTACAAGCTTCTGTTATTTGTGCTCAGCCCTGTCTTAACGTTTACATTTCTTATGTAAATATAACTTAAGACTCTGTTTTATGCAGCCTGGATCAGAAGAGTCAAATCCTGACAAAATAACCCACCATGAGAAAAACAAATCATCCGAAAAATATCGATAAAATATTCCATTTACCATGACAACCCCAGACCTTCAGTACGTACGTAAGTAAGTAGACCATACACTACAATACTACCCTACACACTGTATATGTGTGTATTTCAGTCATCTGAAGAACTAAGGGATTCATATGGCTCATATTGCGGGTGAGCATTTCTCAGTTCTCAATTTCTCAGATCTCAGCTATTTGAATGAAGAGCATCGCTGAGTCTGAAAAACAGGACTATGTGAATCTATAGATTGGCTCAACAGCGGGCCACTCAAAATGTATGTGTTGGTGTTTGTGTTTGTGCGTGTGTGTGTGCGTGTGTGGTAGTACAGACCCTTTCATAGATCCTGTCACAGCAAAATAAAAGCAACTCGTCACGACTCAGCGAGACACGACTGTGCATGACTGTAGCACACACACACACACACACACAAGCAGCCTGTTCCTGAGCTGTTACAGCCACCAGCTCCAAAAGTCTCTCAGACACACACACGCACACAGACCCATATACACCATACAAATGAGCAGTAGGGGAAATGAAACAAAGGTTTATCAGAGGGAAATACATAAAAAAAAAAAGAAACATGGCACAACAAGACCAGTCCAAAAGGAATAAATGTGCGAGGACTGAGTGGTAATTGTTGTTTGTTGAAATGTGTGGTTTCTGCATGTGCAAGTGAGTGAGTGAGTGATGGTGACTCACTGCTGGTGGCCAGTCGCTATCTGGTGCCGAGACCAGAGTGTGTGCGTGTGTGTGCGCGCGACTGTGTGTGTAAGGGTAACTCGGTGTGACTGTCGCTGTCAGACAACAAACAGAGGCATCTTTCTCAAATCCACACAGGGCCACCGCTTACAATGAGCTCATGCAAAGAGGGGAGCAAAAAAAAAAAAAAAACACGCCGCTTAAGTATGTACTCGCAAGTTCAACAGGCACACCCTCCATCTCCCCTGAGCAAATATTAAGACACACTCCACTCCAAGCTAATCCAGTTGACAAACACTCCAGAGCGCACACACACAAACAAGAAAATAACACAATTTTATCACATTAACTTTGAGCACGACATGCAACATTCACTTATCGCTCAAGTTCCCCCACCGTACAATGGCAACCGAGCAGCAGTGTGATTTACATATAGAAAGGCGGTGTTTATGAAAACACATTTGTATATAAGCTAGCCTAGGGCCGTGTTGTCACTCATGACGCTGATCAAAAACATGCGACTACACAACACTGACGAATCTCGGGGAGCTTTTGCGAAGCTGTCCTTCAACGGGAGACAAAAAAGGAGGTGAGATAAAGGGAGAAGATAAAGGGACCAAGGGGGAGAGGAGAGCAGCATCTAAATATAGAGACTCACATTTTGGAGTCAGAAGGGAGACGGTGAACGGTGAGAAAGCGGGCGGCAGTCGGGAGACGCGCACCAGATGGGGGGAGGAGGAGAGATGGGGAGCAAATAAGCAAGAAGTGTGGTAAGCCGCTGCAAAAGAAGAAGACTACGGAAGGATCCAGGTCGACGGTCAATTTTGTGGGCTCGAGCTGAGGATTCAATACGCCGCAGACGTTCATCAATATGCAGCATCGCCGGAGAGGTGATCTTTCCGACAGTTTCCACACTCTTCCGCCGTGCTCCTTGATTTCAAGTGAAATTCCGTCCAAAACAAACAACTTTTTTTGGAAGGACTTCACGAGGCCGGCGGCGTGGCTCCAGGCCGCCACGTCCTCCGTGATTTACGAAAAAGCAAGGCTCCGCCAGACAAATGCGTCACCTGGATCCTCACGTTTGTCCCGGACCCCACCCCCTCCTCCTCATCTGTCCGTCTTTCAGAACGGGTTTGTTTAAATGCAGTTTGACGTAGGACTGTCACCTGTTGACTAACATTAACCACCGCCACAGCTTGCAGGCGTTTGGAACCATCGCTGCTTATTTTAGCAACAGCGCCGGGGGGGGGGGGGAACCGCGAATTTGTGCACATTAGTTTCATAGCCAGGCATAAGAGACACAAAGAGAGAGGGGGCGAGAGACAAAAGGACCAGTGTGTAAACCCTCATGATCGTGTGCACCATCACTAAGGACAACACCCACCTTGGAAACCTCATTTTGAAGAAGTCACACATTCCCACATTGTGAGCCAGTGCCAGTATCAGGTGTCCGTCCGAACCACCAACCAGCAATCAGCCCGCCACCCCCTTCGTGACACACCAGCGCACACACCAAAACAACCCAGGAGGGGGGGGGGGGGGGGGGGGGGGGGGGGGGGTGAGATAGCAGACGGGGAGGTAGGGGTGCGGGGTGAGAAAGAGTGTAAAAAGGAGAGGGCAAGGGAACGAGCCACCCAGAGACAAAGGCAAGGAAAACGACAATGAGTGAAAAGAGGAAGAGTGGAGGTAAAAAAAAAAGAAAGAAAAGAAAATACAGGGGACGAGTCGAGATGAAAAGCAGACTGCCAGCTCACCGCGTGCATTCACACGGAGAGAACAACGAGAACAAAAAAGACAGACACAATGGGACTTTCGTGTATATGCATGTTTCGGCGTGCGTGTTTGAGAGTGAGAAGGCCTTTGGGGGAATTTGCCCCTCGCCACTGAAAAGGGGATGTGAACTTACTCGCTTCTGTTCTTGTTCAAATTCAGAGTGGCTTCACATGTCCTGTTCATAAAGGGAACTGCACACATGGAGAGCTCATAAAAAAAAGTGCAGCAACAATCACCAAGATCCACTTCCATCACAGATTGATAAAGGTCAGACAATAATACCCACCAGGGATCCCTTTTTAAACCTGGAAACGTCCGTATATATCAACATAAGCGCCAACCACTTCCCCTTGAGAAGCAAACCTCGTCTCCTAAAGAGAGAAGTTATTCTAACTTGGATGGCAAGAGCATGCATCAGGCCAAAAAAATAGTTATTACTTGCGCCCATTGTTGCAAACTGTTGCATTAACAGAATGTATAAATATGAGCTAGGGTCAGGGGAAAGGATAAAAATGAGAAACAGAACAGGGAGAGGGTAAAAATGAGAAAGGGAGTAGAGGAAGGGTAAAAATGAGAAATAGAGTAGGGGAGGCCACTGGAGGCACCTGGCCCACTTACAGCAGAGGAGGGGGTGGCGGAGGAGGAGGAGGAGGAGGAGGAGAGGTGGAAGATTAAGGAGTGGGAGGGAAAAGGAAAGGGAGAAGGTGGAGGAGGACGAGGGACAGGAGTGGAGGGGGGGGGGCAAAAAGAAAAGGGAGATACAGCTGGGATGGAACGGAGGGCACGGAGAGGACGGGGGGCGAGGGGGAAGTGAAGGAACGGCAAAAAGGTGAGGAGAGAAAAGGATGTGAGGACGGAAGTAAAAAAAAAAAAGAAAAAGAAAGAAGGGTGAAAATAATGGGAAGGGGGGGTTATGGGCAGAGGGGGAGGTGAGAGGAGAGGGAGAGTGAGACAGTGAAGAGGAGGCACGGTCTGGAGAGAAAGAAGCGTCCTTGCGATGCCGGGGACGGAGGTGGTGCGTGTGTGTGTGCGCGCGCGGGGTGAATGTGTGGCTTTGTGTGCGCGTGGGTGTCTGAAATGATGACGAAAAAACGAACGCCTCGCCCAAAGTATGAATAACCAACCGCAACAGGCCAATGTAGGTTCAATCTCTTCTCCCAGCACATTTGAGCAGCCTGCCCATACCGCTAATATCCCACTAATACCACCCACAGTCCTCGCTCCACCTCACATCAATGAATATTTCATGTCCTGATGGCACTTTTAAAGCAAAAAACTAATTAGCAAATCCAAGTTGATCTGGCATTAGTCATATCAGGCCAATTAAAAGCCCCGTTCTACTGTACATGTTAATGGCAGCGAAGTGGAATAATTGTATGTTGAGCAGGGGAGAGAATGTTAAACAGGCCTTGTTAGCAGCACTTTAGCACTCTAGCCCGAGTCCATGGCTGGATTACAAAACTCTACCAAGCAGGCTAATGTTCATCGGAAGCGCACGAATCGCGCCACGCACCCACACGCGCGCGCGCAGACACACTTTTGAAAGCCGCAAATGAAAACTCAATTCCATTAATTAGACGGTCACCATCTATTCCATGGGTTCCGATCTGATCCAATTTTTTTTTATTATTTTTTAAGCAAAAGAAGGGAAATATTTCCAGGGAAAAATGGCGGTCTCATGCTTCGGTGATGATATTAAACAAGGATCCGAATATTGGCAGGAGCCTCACGGGTCAGATGTTACGCAGTATTAGTGGGAGGAACAAAAAAAAAAAAACAGTTCGCGCTCCACACAGGGCTCCTGCGGTCAGCGCCAGTCAACGTTAGGTTGTAGAGACACTGTATGTGTGGCACGGAATAAGAGTCCTTCCAAACGTCCCCTCTGTGTGTGTTTTTTTAATGCAGGGGTTTAGATAGAAACAGACACCACTGACACACGCAGACTAAACTGTACGGCAGGAAAAAAAAAAAAAAAACGATTGAATAAATAGGACTCTTTTGGAGTGGATGTCTGTTTCATCAACCCCTCCTCCTCCTCCTCCACCACCCCCCCCCTCCACCTCTCCCCTTATCCGTTCCTTGTTTTTCCTTCCTCTCTTCCTCTCGTCTCCCTTTCTCGCTCACCTGAGCTTTGATATGGAAATCTCTCACCAGCCAAAGCCCAAGGCTAGTTGACTGTTTCTAAAGATGTATTTGCTCAAAGCCACTCCATTTCTCATCAAATGCTCACACTGCGCGTATAAAAGACAAACTCTTTGACCGGGAAAATAATAACTAATAGGTATACTTATCCAACGCTTTCACCAGAGTCTGCAAAGCCAGATTTATAGGAATCGGACTTAAATGATGGGGACATCTCCCCCAGGCAGAGTGCTGGGGACACTAGCTATCTTATCGATAAAATGCTTGGAGTCTTCTTTACCGCCGGTTTCCCCGGCCTGCGCTGTTGCATAATTGCACTGCTTTGCCGAAGCCCAACATGTCAACACACAATCCCTCAACTAAATAAGGCAATTAATATTGGCGGTGTTGGTGGCTGATACTAAAGAAATTGGGATCGTGTAAATCCCATTCTTTTGGGGTGATTTTTTTTTTTGAAAGATTTGATATTGGGACAATAGATAAAAAGTGCTGTTTTCTCTTTCCTAATTACTGAGAAGATAGAAAGGTTTCAGTCATAACAGAAAAATCACTGAAAAATGTTAGATAAAAAAAAAAAGTAAAGCACATAGTTGATTGAAAATAATACAATTCCCATTACTTCCTTTGTTATTTCATAAACAACCAAAAGGGTACCTGACATGCAAAGCAGCGGCAGTCCTCGCTTTGCTTTTTGCAGTATTTGCTTTGACAGCATTTGAACAAATGAAAATATACAGAATATGAAACTAACAATTATCAGTGCATAAAGCCAAAAACCAAACAAAAAACGGAATGGGGCTTTTCTGGGCTCCTCCATCTCTCAAGGTGGATAAGGGATGCAAAAAAAAAAAGATAAATTCCAGATTAAAACTCGTGATTGTTGTGATCATTACGCTGCAGTTCAAAAGGCTTGTGTGCCTGCCGGAATAAAAAAAAAAACACACTCGGTTGGAAGCACACAAACTAAAATCCCTCATCTGTTTTCTCAGGAATGTGTGATCCAAAAGGCGTTTCGCAATATCAACAACTTCTAAGAAGAATTCTGACATCTCGCCATTTTCACCGCACAAAAATCCTGTGCTTTTATTTTTAGCAACAATCAAAATATAGGTGCGCTTCTGGACTTCTACGCGCTTAGTTAGAGAACGTTAGAGCACAGGATTACCTTCCCATTTCAAATCTGAAAAAGAAAAGAACAAGAGGGCTTATTGCTTACATTGACATCCTATTGTGCGTGCAGGTGCGCGCTCACAGACAAAACATCTATGAAATTTTAACACCTATGTCAAATGACAAGTGGGGTGGTGCCGAGCACTTTCCTCGCTGTTTCAGTGTATGTGTGTGCGCGCGCGTGACTGTGTGTGTCTTGAGGTGGGTGATCGCGCAAACTCACCTGTTCACCCTGCTGGGATGAGGTGGGGGTGGATGGGTAAAGAGAAGACAGCTGCAACACACACACACAAACACATCCCCCACAGCATCCATGAAACCCCATGGGGATGAGGAACACCTGTATTCAGGCCTGCACAATGAGCTATAGAAGCAGTTAAGCTAAACAACAAAAAAAAAAGCCCTGGGAGTTATTAGGGGACGGGGGAGGGAGGTAGTTTGGATCCACGGGTTTAATGCGTGCCAAACTGTCTTCACGCTAAATCCGACGTGAGAATTGCAATGTTCACAACGTGACAGATAAAGACAGAGTTGTCAGAAAAAACTCCGGAGAGCGGCGACGTGTCACGTAAGACATGTACATGCGGGTGTAAACGGTTCATTTTGCGGCGTGTGCGAGCCTAACAGGTGTTCCCATTAACAAGTGAACTCCGAGGGGGGAGCGGGACGGGAGAAATGGCAGAGGGAGAGAAAAATGGAGTAAAAGGTTGCTAACGGGGAACAAATGTGTCTTTGAGGAGCGTTTGTCCTGCCTTTTTCTATTTCTGGGCAATGAAGCTGCCTGAGATCGCCGTCGAGTTTGTTGTCATATTTGTCTAAATGCACCACATTTACACTTGTGAGGGGGTAGTAGCCCACACTACTTCCCTAGGGTTTGCGTAAGCCGAAGCCGACTAAACCTGCTACCACACTGATCAGCCCACAACCTGCATTGGAAGCACTAAGCGCCACCTACACACCAGCAGGCGCACATTTTGCGCAGGAAAACGCGCGCACAGCAGAGGCAGCACAGAGGTAAGCGTCCCCTGCCCGGAGCGCGACTGCCACCGAAAGCAAAGCCCCTCTCTTTCTCACACTGCCCCATCCTCCAATATTCAAAATAACAACTCGCACCTCGAGCCACCAGCGCCACTTCAGCTTTTACCAAGGAAAAGTAAAAGCACATTTAACTGACTTATTTTATCGACTTTAATGGTCCATTCATAAAAAAAAAAAGACACGGCGTGTGGAAAGTGCTTTCGAATCTTCCTTTGCAATCCCACAAGCACACGCGCAGCTAATATTTTTTCCATCTTTCGGGCCCGATCCCGCCTACACTCCTCCTCCACTCATCCTTGTGGCTGTTGTCTTGGTCTGCATTGTGTTTTCCCCGTGGAGCGTGCAGATGGAGAGGGTGAAGACACACACACATACACACACACACACACACACACACAGGCTTGTGCACACCGATGCCCACTGCTCTCGTTGTAAAGGTAATGCTACGCAGCCCTACCTCGGGGAAGGAACCTCAGAGGGGCAGCGGGGGGGGGGGGAACACAAAGGCACCAAGCATTCTGGGAGATGGCTTGTGCCAAGGTAGTTGAACAGGAACCAAAAGAAGCGTTGGCATTAAGAGCGGATTGCTGTGTTTTTCTCTTGCTCAATAGGACTCGAACAAAATGAGCATGGACAGACACGCACACGCACACACACACACAAGCCGACAGTAATTCAATTATTGAATAAATGACTTGAGGGTTTATCATACCAGTGCCAACCCTTAACTCTGTAGCAGGAAGGACAAAACAACCACACAAATCCACCTAAGACAATTTGGAAAAATCCCTGGATGGTCTCTTAATTCCAAAGATCCAGTTAGCCGATGTCAAATGGAGCAGAATGCTTAGATCTCACAAGCTGTACACATATTTCCAGTCCCTGGCTGGTGGGGGGACACTTGTGTTTTTTAAGTTCCCCAAAGTTCTAAATCAAATGACAGGGAAATGAAAAACACCCACTGTCTTGGCAAAACAGCTCCTACATTGAGCAAGTGCGGGTCTCCTGCACACTGGAGGGTTCGAGGTGCCTTTATTTCCCTTGGCTCTCCTCTTTTCGGCAACAACAGCCGGCTTTGCATCATATAAGCAGGTGTGAGGCATGACCGTCTCCCTGTGTGACACACGTTCTCAATAAAGGGTTCAGAAGAAGAAAAAAAAAAGATAAGGTGAGAGACAGGTGAGATCTCAGCCACCTGCAGGCTGCAGCCTGGGGGGGAGTGCTCCAGCGCTCATATGGTGAGCATGGCAGAAAATGGAGGAAGATGGGAACTGACCATAAGAGAGAGCAGACACAGACAGCAGACATAAATATAAATATATATATATATATATATATATATATATATATATCTACAGAGAGACACTGGAGACAGACAGAAGAGCAGCGAGGGGGAGACAGCTGCCAGTAAACAGCGAACACTTGACGCCACACTTTTCAACTCTCAATCCGGATCAGATGGTGATCAGTACCTCGGCAATTACAAACAAAAAACAAAAAAATCTGCAAACACAATCCCCCTGTCTCTCTCTCACACACACACACACACACACACACACACACACATTCACCCCCCGTCTTGTCTGGTACTAGAGGGCTGGGTGTTGACGCAGCAGAAATTTCCAGCTGGAGAAATCCCCCTTTCAGGAGGTTAACCGAGGGGAGAAGGAGGAGGGTTTAAGCCCTCGTCTTCCAGGCGCATTCATTTTGGATCCCCCGCAGACTGCTGCGCGGAGCGGCATCACCCGGAGCCTACACTGTGTGGCACGATCTGTGTGTGCATGACAACCACAACTGCACGCAAACATACACACACATGCCCAAGCCGATCTGGCGATAGGTGGTGTCGCGCCGTGTGCCAAACTTTGCACATTTCGTCCGGATCCCAGCTCCATCAGCTGCTATTAAAACCTCAACACACAAACGCACACACACACACACACAACTGATTCCCGCCACTGCAAGTGTCACATAGTACAGTAGCGTACACCTGGAAACATGCCGGCAGTCTTTTAGAGCAAAAAATGCAAACACAATTAATTAATTAATTCAAAACTATTTCTAATTACCAATTCATTCAAATAGATGGCATTGATTGGACAGTACACGAGCACGGTGCGATACAACTCTGTGTGTGTGTCAATAATGCTTGGACACAATGTGAGAGATGTGCGGTGTGTGAGGAATGACAGCTTCTCCGAAGATCAACACGTATTGGAACAGGTAGGCGTACTTTCACACACACTCGCCTGTCCCCGTGCACCCATGCCGCGGGACCAATCGCAAATGATGATCATAATAATGATCATAATAGTCATAGTAATAATAATAAACGGACAGACGGGCCCCTCGGTGTTTCAGATGGCTCAACTACCACAGCTGCGTGATCGCCAAGAGTTGCGTTGTGTCATGTCCCCAACCTGCGCGTGCACCAACTATCAGCTGAAAAACTAATTGTTGACATGGTTCGAACGTGGACACCAACGCACAAAACTGGCGCGCGCGCGCGCGCGCGTCTGTGTGTGTGTGGATGAGAGCGGACCTGAATGCTGATGTACGGGGAAGTCAGACATACCTGTTACCCCATGTGGTCTGGGGTGGACGCGGTGTCGCTCCTTCGGAGTCCAATCTGATGTGACAGCCTGAGAGAAGGAAGGAGGGGGATGTCCAAAGCTCTAGGTGTACTGTCCTTCCTCTCCTCTCTGTGTGTGCGTGTGTGTTATTCCCCCTGTCCTCTCTCTCTCTCTCTCTCTCTCTCTCTCTCACCCCGCTCTTCTTCCTCCACCAGACCCTTTTTTTCTGTCTCTCTTTCCCTCCCCTGCTTTTCCGTGTCTTGGTATCAGGAGCCTCCCCCTCCTTCACCTCCTCCCCCTCTGTGCATGTCTCTCTCTCTCTCTTCCTCCCTCTCCGCTCTCTCTCTCTCTCTCTCTCTGGGCAGAGTCAGGAAATGAGACAACGAACGAACCGCGTGCGTATCTATCTGATCGAAGTCGAGTCACACTCTTATCTTGTCTGATCGTGTCATTTTATGGGCTCCAACAATAATAAAAAAAAGAATGGTGCTCAAAATCAAAAGGATCATGATCACAATAAAGACAATGACAATAATCATATTTTGGTGTGATGATGATGTAAGCCTCCGTGGGTTTGTTTGCTGGCCGTGCGCGTGTTGCCATAGGGCTCAACCATGACCAGGGGCTCATAGTAACTCACCCCCTCTTGTGGCAACAGCACGAAAACACCACTCGCTCACACGCGCACACGCACGCACGCCATCGAGGAGACCTGACATTTTCAGTTTGACACTGTTTGGCTGGAAAACACCTCAGTGAGCCACGGGGTGTGCAGCATGCAGGCCGGTATTTGGCAAACAGTCCCGGGTAATTCCACCACGGCCTGACCTCTTCTCCCCACAGATCTTTATCATTCCCTTTGTTTTGAAGTGCAGGGGGGGAAGTTATGTTAGGTGATTTTCATCGACCACGGGATAGAACACAGATACTTGGATAAACAGCGGGGGCATGTAAAAGTAGCCATAAAACATACGATTACAGCAAAGTATTAAATAACAGGACTTTTAGATTGTTAGCATGCCGATGCGTCAATATGAAAGCATCATTTTACTGTTGTCTCCCATCAACGTGGTCACTCCTAAGAATTCCCACTGAAATTCATCACATCATTAACGATTTTGAAGCAAAACATTGCTTTCCCTCGTTTGATTTGGTGGGGATGGTAGTTGACGTCCTTCAAGTTGCATTATCGTCATCCTCCAGTTTTCACGCCTCCACTGTTTCCTGTCTTTTCCTCCTCATCTCCACATCTGCTACGTCCCTCCAAGGTCTCCCCATCTGCTCCAGCTTAAACCTCATTCTTTTAACTCCAAACCATAGTCCTCCATCCAATTCCTTTCCCCCCCCCCCAAAAAAAAACTGGATATATTTCCCTTCCCACCCCATTCCCCACACAAATGTGCCACTGACAATAATCCCGCTGCTTTGCTTTCTGGATATATTTCCCTTCCCACCCCATTCCCCACACAAATGTGCCACTGACAATAATCCCGCTGCTTTGCTTTTGACAGTTTACAAAAAAAACAACAACTTAGAGATAAAATGTCGAATGAAACTTATTTTTTCCAACTCATAGAAAATCTGATTTAACTTGGAACAACCTTTTCAGGGACAGCTTCACAAGTCAAAAAGGCCAAAAGTCACTGGTTCTAATCTTGAAATATTGGTTTTATTTGAGAAGCGAAATATGTATTTTTTGTGCACACACACACGCACATTATCTTTTTGTCCTTATTGGGGTTGCTGGGGCCAATCTTAGCCGTCTAGGGGCCACTGCACCCTGTACAAGTTTAAATTCAGGGCTGACACAAAGAGACAACCATACACACCCGCAACTGCTGACAATTTTTATAGTCACCAACCTAATTAACCTGACTGTCTTTGGACTGTGGGCGGAAGCCAGAGTACCTGGGAGAACAGGCAAACTCCACACAGAAAGGCCCCGAAGCCAGACCACAGCCTGGTCTCGAACCGAGAACCTCCTCGCTGTGAGGCACCAGTGCTAAACACTGTACCACTGTGCCACCCTTTATCTTTACACATAATCTCAAAGAAAACCAGAAACCCGTAGATGGGCCAAAAATAAAGCATTTTTCGACATTTTTGAAGACACCCTGAAGACAAACTTCCAAATGTGAATGACATGGTTCACACTACCTGTCTATTTTTGTTGGAAATGATGAGGTTCGACAGACAGTGAGTTTGTGTGTGCGTCATTGGCAGTGCACGTAATCCACGTAATCTCTGCGGTGATGAGGAACTGGGGAGGGTCTTGTCGCCTGGTAAATAGTTGTGCTGTGACCAGGAATCGCAGTTTTGAGGAAGTGGGAACATTCGACGAGGAAGAGGGTGGGTGGCATTGCAGAACCTGCAGTGTGTGTGTGTGTGTGTGTGTGTGTGTGTGTGCGTGTGCTTGCGTGCGCGCGCGCGTGTTTGTGTGTGCCATGACACAGCAGGGGGTAGAGCCGTGCCTCCGTCAGGCTGGATAGTTGGCTGCTGAGGGCTGGATCACGGAGAATGTCAGGCCATGTGGATTAAGGATGTACTGTAGGTCTGTAATGCCCAGGCGCAGATCTCTCTCTCTCTCACACACACAAACACACACTCACACAGTGTGTGTGTCTCTCTCTCACTCTGAGTAGGGTCCACAAACACAATCCCCGCCTGAAACAAGCTGCTTTACTCAAAGCCGTCCTCCCTCACGCCACTGTGGCCTTCCAATCCTCCTGGCATGACAGGCCTGACCCCAGACCCCTCCCACACCGTCCCTCCCCCTCTCTGTCCTTCCCTCTCCCTCTCTCCCACTCCCCCCCCCCCCCCCCCCCCCCCCCCCCCCCCCTCTCGCTGCTCAGAGATGGGTTTAGGCATCATTAGGCCACTTACACATGTATTAAGTCCCAGGAACACTCATCGCAGCACTCAGGAGGGAAGCGTGGTGGTGTGAGGAGAAAGGGGGATTTCTGTTATTATTTGTGGTTTTGTGCCTGTATGTTCCGTAAGAGTCCTTAAAACCAAGTGTGATGGGCGTATGTGATTTCAATGGGCTTCAACATTTCATTCTGAATTACAGCCCACCCGAGGGAAAAAGTTGGCATGTTTTTTTTGGTTTTTTTGTTTCACAATTATTGAATATAAATTGTCCCTGAGGCCAAGGGGCAGGCGTTAGATGCACATGTCTTTGCTGGCCACAGGAAGTGAGAGCTGGTCCTGTCGTGATGACTTGCGTCGGAAATGCAACAAAGGGGGTTTGAGCAACGCGAGCGCACTCTGGGAAAACTTTTTTTGAAGTCAAGCATTCATTCGCCCTCCCGGCTTTGCCCGCCTGCTGGGGAACGCAGCAATTGGTCACATTGAATTAAACGGCAAAAAAAAAAAAAAACTACAAATGTCATAAAAATAGCACAAGGCACTTTCCAAGCCCCATCCACTACCCTTCACTATCAATTTACCAAGGGGAACAGCTGTGCGGTGCCGGTGCCATCGAAGCCCCGCTTGTATAGAAAGCAGAGCCCGCGGCTGAAAGAACACTATCTCTACCAGGTGCAGGCAGGGGATGGGGGGGGGGGGCTTGACAAAGGGAGATTTGGCATAAGGTGTAAGAAAACAATATGTGTGAAGGTGCAGCTTAGTGATACTCAAATCAGTATTGGGAAAACGACAAGGCATTTCGAAAGAGTCCTCCCTCAGAGAGACTGGAGCAAATTCGGAGTACGGGACCCGAGTCCATTGACGAGAGGAAGGAAAGTTGGCATGGAGGCGGGAGGGGAGGAAGCCAAAGAGTGAGCATGTTTCCCAAAGAAAGTGGAAAAGAATGAATGACAATGGAGAGAACGACAGACGAAGCGGAGTGAATCGAGGTTGTTGGATTTAAAAGGATCTATAATCATCTGGGGGATGCAGCCAACGTGTTTGTGCTCGCTGCCCACACATTTTGTTCCTGTGTGGGGGCGACACGCAGGGCGCCCGGGACCTTCGCGCCGCTTGCCTGTCCTCGTGTCACCCCCAGGACGCCGTTTCCTCCCCGTGCGGCGGGAGGCCTTTTCTATCCGTCGACTGGTCGGCCCCCCCGGGTCGCGGTGCTCCTGGCTGACCCCACTCAGTTCTCCGGAACGCAGATTGGGTTTTTCCTGCTTTCCCCCAATGCACAGGTTGACTCGTATCCAGGCTTTTCAATGCCCTGGATCTCTGAGATTTCAGCCCCTCCCGGACACTTCAGTGGAGGAGAATTCCGAGCTCCCTGTTTATCATATTGTCAGTTGTCTGTGTTATGAATCCAACATTAGACCGCCCTCTCTCCTTCCGCATCTCACTATCTCCGTCTGGCTTTCTGCATGTCTCCCCTCTTGATCCCCCCCACCCCTCCTCCACTACATCCTACCCCCTCCAAATCTCATTTACGCCACTGGAAGTAGTAGGAGGGAAAAAGAAAAAAAGAAAGAGTCAGAGTCGTAGTACAAAATGACCTTCTCTTCCCCGAAGCAAGAACATCTTCTTATTGTGGAGGTCACCGGCTCAGTGCAGCCCCACGCTCAGAACACTACTCTGCTTGTTTTAATGATGCACAGAGCGGAGGGAGAGAGAGAGGGAGAGAGAGATTCGAACATACAGGGAGAGCGGGGAGTGGATGGAGATGGAGGGAGGATTGGGATCTTTTTTTCGTCGACTGACTCCGTTCACCCCCACCCTCCCCTCTACCTTCCCTCCCCCTCTTCTGCACAGAAAGTGCACCTCTCTTTCCACATCCATCTTGAAAGATTCTTCTAAGCTGTCTAACCTCTGAGCGATATTATATATTATTGCTCGCTGCAACCCACATGAAACCTGGGTTGCTATGCTACAATAATATGACCTCTCATCTCTTCTCCTCCACTACATCTCCTTCCTCATCGCTTCCTCTCATTTCCGCTGGTAGGCAGGGGAAGGGGTTAACAGCCTCCCCCCGTCAGGCCTCTCCGTCTCTTTAATGACCTTCTCGGGTTCAGTACCGCAGTTTGATTTGACCCCGGTGACCGTGGGGGGTCACGACCCCATTACACAGCACAAGAAATTATCTTTCACCCTTATGGAAGAGAAATTATCTTATCTCTGCTACTCACCATGTATCCGTAATGATATACAGTTTCTATCTATCTATCTCTATATCTATCTATTTATCCGTCCGTCCATCCATCCATCCATCCATCTATCTATCTATCTATCTATCTATCCATCCATCCACCCTTCCATCCATCCATCCATCCATCCATCCATCCATCCATCATTTAATGCAAAATGTTTTGAGAAATCTTTATCTGATGAATAAAAGAGTGAAAATGAATATTTTTCTCTAAAATAGAAAGGCAGGAAGGAGCATACCATTCGAATACTAAAGTTAGTATCTTAAAGTTATATATACTCACAGCAAGTGTAGCACTTGATATATCTGTCTGACCAACCTACGTTCACTGGCTTCTTTCTGCCAGCAAAAGAAAAAAGAAAATGATGGCGCTATAGATATAGATCGATACGGGCTAGTATGAACTGCTGGTACTGAAACCCTCAACCCAAATAAGAAGGCTCAGCCAAAATTCCCCGTTACATCATCCATCTCCAATCCGTTCCTCCTCCTCCTCCTCCTCCTCGTTCTCTCCTTCTGCCATCCTCTTCCTGCTGTCTTATCTCTGCTGGCCCCGTCTCATGGGGGTCGTTCGTTTTTGTCATAATCACCTTGGAGATTGGGGACCGGTGCCCATGGCAGAGCTGAGCTGAGCTGAGTGGAGGAGAGGAGAAAAGAGGATGAGAGAGGGAGAGAAAAAGAGAAAAGGTGGCGGGGGAGGGAGGGGGGGCAGTGGAGGACAGTCTTGCGGGGGGGGGTGACGGCTTGTCTGGCTCAGTCCCGGCTAATGTGAGGGGACAGCCTTGGCTTTGCCTTAACCACACTTGCGCCGTGGATGCCAGGCCGAGCAAGGAGGAGAGAATAGATGGATGAAACGCTCTCCTTTTCAGCACTGCCTCCTCCCGCCTGCACTGGCGGCTTTGGGAGGCGCGTGGGGCCCCGATGTCACACCCTGTAGGTGTTTAAGCTGCTTACTTACGCCGGCAAGAGAAAGACATGAGGCAATAGAGGACAGGGAGACGGAGAGGGAGAATGGGAGAGAGTTAGTCGAGGGCGGGGGCGGAGGTCACAGCTGTAGGAGGTTGTAATGTGTAAGTATCTCCGTTTGACTGTCTTCACTCCAAGGGAAGGGTGGTGTTAGACGGAGGGGATATTCATCACTCATTAGGCCAGTGCGGTTTGAGCGTTTGTCATGTATCTGACGATGAGATACTGCGGGCAGAGTCATCAGGATGATAAAATGTGTGTTTTTCTCCAGACCTGCTGACTTTTCGTCTCTCAGAGTTTTGCT
The DNA here is from genome assembly GCA_016785305.1 of Colistium nudipinnis. Classification (NCBI taxonomy): domain Eukaryota; kingdom Metazoa; phylum Chordata; class Actinopteri; order Pleuronectiformes; family Rhombosoleidae; genus Colistium; species Colistium nudipinnis. The sequence goes on from JAFBJU010001583.1 coordinate 514,651, forward strand.
CTCCCTGAGAGGAAGGACGTGGGAGTCAGGAGCCGGGTGGGTGAGTGGGGGGGAGAGAGGGTCACGGTGAGTTGGACAAAAAAAAAAATCCTGTCATCCTCTCAGTCAGACGTGTGTTCGGGCCCGAGGCTGACGATGACATGTGTTAGGGGGAGTGGGGGACGGGGTGTGATAAGGGCGGACACACGAAAGGCTTTTGTCAGGATCATTTCGGGCTATTATGTAAGAATAGACACACACACACACACACACACACGCGAGAGGAGGGTCAGAGGGCGCCGGTTTGGACAAAGGCCACCCTCGCCGACACACTTGTTCGACATTGGGCGTTAGCACTTTTTCTCTGTGTGCCGCTCTCCCTGTTTTAACTTGTATTCCTGTCCTCTCAGCAGCCCTCTCGTTGATGCATGCTGGGTAAGTTCTCAGACACTCCCCGCTCAGGTCGCCGACTCTGTTTGTCCTAGCCCTCCTTCCCTCCGACCTTCTCCTCCCCTCCTTCCCCGAATGACTCCCCTCTGCCTCTACTCCTCGCCTGACCAGTTCCTCTAATTTGGTTTCTAATTTTTTTTTTTTCTGTACCTCATCTCCTCTCCCTCAAGCGATGTGGGGGTAAAGCACGGCCCCTCCTGCTGTTGGCTGTGTTTGTGATTTCTGTGCAAGTGTGTGTGTGTGGGTGTGTGTGTGGGTGTGTGTGTATAAACCGGGTCGTACGTCAATCCGCTGAAGTATGTGAGGTTTTCAGCCGAAAAACAAAACCCCCATTCGACTGACAGTTGAGGTGCCAAACCTGTGGGTTTATGTCGTGTGTACAAAGCGCACACAAACACACAACAGAGAAACACAGCGTAATAAAAGGGAGACGAGCAGAGCAGACAAATGTGTTGCATGTTGGGTGCACGGCAGACTACGATCGCATTTGTGTGTGTTGCGTGTGTGTGTGTGTGTGTGTAGGAGAGAGTTAGACAGGGAGATGGAGCACAGGGCGATGATAGAGCTTACAGTAAATGGAGACATTTAGGAAAGCAGTAGAAAGGCAGACACAAACACACAGCTCAAAGAGGTTTGAACATTACCGCACACTGGGGAGCGAAAGGAACAGACACGGAGAGAGACTCGGAGAAAGAGAGGATGTGAGTGAAGGTGAATAGAAAACCCCAATCAATACACCACAGCTTGAGCCAGCCAAGGAGCCGAGAAACAGAGAGCGGGAGAGACGGAGAGAGGAAAAGTGGGTCATGTAACCAGAGGAAAAGGAGGAGGACACGGGGAGAGATGGACAGAGCCGCCACGGAAGGAGAGCAGGGTCAGGAGAGAGAGAGAGAGAGAGAGAGAGAGGGAGGGGAAAGAGCGCGAACGAGTGAGTCGCACGAGATCCCGACCTCTGCTGACCCCTCGGTCAGCAGGACCCGAGGAGTTCAGGACAAGGGAGGAGTTGGGAGGGGAGGCGGGGAGGTCTTTGGGGAGGTTTGGAGTGGAAGGAGGTGATATTGATGTGGGCGAGGGATAGGGGGATGGGACCTGATGTGCCGGGGAGGAGTGAGGGGGTCAGCGGACCGTCAGGGGACGCCACCTTTTTTTTTTTCTTTCTCACATTTATCGCTGTGCACCAGAATCAAACTCGCATCAGCCTCAGACTCGGATCTGTCTCATGCCCCCGCTTATACCGACCCTGTCCGAAAAGAAAAGTGTCACGGAGCCTCTTGCGCGCGCCTCACGTATTAGGAAGGATCACACCTATAGTGCAGCTTTTACACCAAAAGTGGTTTAAAGAGGAAACTGTTTACTGTTCGCTCTCCGCCACTGGTGCAATGGTCTAGTGAGACCAAAAAAATAAAAAATAAATAAATAACTCGTCCCACAGCGCAACACAATTTACCATGAGTCATTTGGTGGACTGTCGCAAATGTGTTGGAATTGTAAAAAAAAAAACCCGGGGCCAATGCACAGAGGGGAGAAGGATAAGGGCCATAGGTCTTTTATTATTATTATTATTATTATTATTATTATTATTATTATTATTATTATTATTATTATTATTATTATTATTATTATTATTATTATTATCTTTCTTATTATTATTATCTTTCTTATTATCTTTCTTATTATCTTTCTTATTATCTTTCTTATTATCTTTCTTATTCTCTTTCTTATTATCTTTCTTATTCTCTTTCTTATTCTCTTTCTTATTATTATTATTATACAGCAGAATGTTACATTGAGCCTCTTAGGTGCCACGGCCCTGGTGTTGGACCCGTTGGCTGAATGAATGGAACCGTCCTCGCTCATTTATTAGTCACCACAGTGCTCCGCTTCGTTCGATTCGACACTATGACAAGGCGCTGTGGGAAAAGGCCCATTGTGCCCAGTCAAGGTAAATGTGACGATGCGAGCCGCCGTGTCTCTGCGCCATTCCATCTGCAACACAGACACAAAGACCGACCCTGAAGCGAAAGCACCCACCTTTCGCAAAGGAATTCAGGAGCTCATCGGCCATCGGCATATTTATGGCATCAATATAATATTATAATAATATGCGCAAATGCTCTTTCATGGCCCATAACCAACGCTTTCCCGCCTGTACCTGTAAAAATAAAGAACCATTACTGGAGCTATAGTCCATTTTTACAATCAACTTTACGCTCGGAGGATTTGAGCCTGAGTGTCACTACCGTGAGCGCAGGGGGAAAAAGTTGTGGCAACACGCCGCTTTGGCGAGATATGGTTGCGTCCACGGAATATTGACAGCGCGACCGCATGAATGAGAGTGGAGGCTCCGAAACGCAAATCTCGTTTCCTTTGCCAGCGCTCACGTGCATACACCCATTGTGTCTCTGTCAAGTCAGATCAATAGCTATATCTGGGTGTTGAGTATTACAGTAGAAATATGTGGCATAACGAGCGCAAGCAAAAATTCCTCCTTCTGTTGCTCTTCACATAACTCCACCCCCCCCCCCCCCCCCCCCCCCCCCCCCCCCCCCCCCCCCCTTCTGTTGCTCTTCACATAACCCCACCCCCCCCCCCCCCACACACACACACACACACACCCTCAATATTCAGCTCTGCCTCCTTCTTCTCTCCTCTCCTCTCATCCCTTACTCCCTCCGTTTTGCTTTTTGCTCTCACTGTCTCCCTCTCACACACACACACAGACACACACACACACACACCACACTCTCCCTTTCTTCAGCCTTCTCGCAGTCCAGATGGCCTAGCTGCCCCCACACTCACTCCCCCACATACACTCACTCCAGGCTCTCCACCCCACTCCGCCTCTCCCCTACAGGAACAGCACTCCTTTTAGAGGAATAGACCTCACCCCCCCTCCCCCCATCCCCCGTCACATCATCCTCCCCCGAAAAGACACCACCACCACTGTGCTCACGCAAGACATTCACAGTGTACACACACGCGCACACACACACACACCCCCACATACACTCACTCCAGGCTCTCCACCCCACTCCGCCTCTCCCCTACAGGAACAGCACTCCTTTTAGAGGAATAGACCTCACCCCCCCCCCCCCCCCCCCCCCCCCCCCAAATCCCCCCCCCCCGTCACATCATCCTCCCCCGAAAAGACACCACCACCACTGTGCTCACGCAAGACATTCACAGTGTACACACACGCGCACACACACACACACCTCCCCACACATGCTCTTCAACACATCTCCACTGTCCCTCCGCAGACCACAGGCTTATAAACGCCCACTCGGATACGCGCGGACACAGAAGATCTCGTTCAGATTTTCTCCTCCTCCTGCAGCATAATGCCGGACGGGAGTTTAGTGGGAATGCTGCTATTGTAGGTGTGATATATGAGGGCGCTGAGAGACGTGGCCAGCGATCAGATCGGAGCACGGCTGTTCTGGCCATTTGTGTGCGTTGCAATTGTTGTTTTGTCTTTTTTTTTTTTTCCATGTCTTTCCAAAGCCCACCCCCACCCTTTCCAGTTATTCCATCTCTTTTTGATGTTCACCTGTCACATGTTCCTACCTACCGGCATATGGCCATGATGGCTCAAGCACATACATGCCTGCAAATTTCCCCCGTGTGGGACAATAAAGGATGGTCTTATCTTATCTTATCTTATCTTATCTTATGACAACATGCACTTGCCTGGAATTATCTTTAGAATGATTAGGGGGTAAAAAGCTGGCGAGATGGTCGTCAGAGCAAGACAGAGGATAAAAGAGAAGAGATGAGACGGAGGGAAGACAATTGTTGTAGAGCGTGCGTGTGCTCACAGGCCAGGGCATAAGGGAGGAAGAGGAGAGGTGGTGTAAGAGCGGAGCGTTTTTTTAGGGCTTCGTGTGTGGCGGTGATGTGAGGGGGTGTAGGCCAGGGGAGCAGGGTGTGGTTAACGGTTATAGCTCTCACAGGAAGCCATGAGGCAGGGAAAGGGGAAGTGAACCACCCCCCTCCGCTGTTCCAAGGCCGCGGCGGCAGCCTCCTTGGGGCTGGCAGGAACTGACCTCAGCTCACACCAAACCTTTTCACCCTCTAATTCACAATGACAAACCCACGCACAAAAGGAATTCTATGTAGGCCGGCCCAAATCACCATTTATCTTTTGATTTATCTACGCTAAATAGCAATATCAAAGGCATGAGGTTCCATGTGACAAATTCCAGGATTTTTCCCTCACTGCCTGTCATCATGACTTTATCGATCGACTTGACTCTCACACGAGGCACCAAATGAAACATTAAGAAACACAACACAATAATTAAAAAGAAAAATCATCAGCCAGAACCTTGAAAATAGCTTCATACACCTCATCTGTAATAATCAACAGTTTGTTGTTGTTTCGTGAGTTATCATACTATCATGAAATAGTTGAGGATAGAAAAAGTGTCCTTGTATGTAATTGCTTGATTTCTTTGATTGTGTATAGCTTCTGCAGAGCACAGTTGTTCAACTGACAAAGCATCTAAAACTAAAAATAAAAAAAAATTGGAATTCTAGTCAAATTGTTGCTTTTTGCAATCAAATCATCACTGACTTACCAGGGTGTCTGTCAAATGTTCAGTCACAACAAGTCAAGTAACGTAACAGTGGCACAAAATTAAACGCGATTAAATATAGTCACTTCCTGTTTCTAAATATTGTAATGTTCCTACTGCGGAGGAAGGCTTGGTGCCTGGAAGATAGCAAGTCATGTCTACAATAAAGTAAAATATATTATTATCAACAACTTTTAGATAAAACAATAAAAAATAAATAAAAAAAATCGGAAATGTTTCTTCAAATTTGAAAAGTTAACAGCTTACTTTTGGAACAGGAAAATTGTGACGGAAAAATAAAAAACACGCAATGAAAGTCTCCGCACGCACAAGACGAGTCCCTCAACCTTTTCCTTCTCTTCAGCCTCAGACTTCGCTGTGCACCACGCCTGCCACGTTCTGGCTTTTCAGTCCCCACACATGTTCATTCAGCTCATTCATTCGCTGCACACTGACCACGGGCGACATGGCTCCAACCCTTTCAGCCCCCGGTGGGCTGAGTGACACGGCCACAAAGCGTGCCAGGCGACAAAGGTTAAAGTGAGAAAAGCGACCGTGAAAACGCACAACTCTCACACTCGCACACAGATGAATCTTGTCTACACAGAAGTCATTATAATAAATCAGTGGGCAAATATTACATTTGGGTGAAGTGTTTCTCATTGATTGAAATAGTAAAAAACACATCAATGTCCACAAATCACAAAAACAAATATGGTCCTTTTAACCGCCACGAGACAAAAGCCAGTGTGTTATGGGTAGGTGACCCTGGTCCTCCTGGTTGCACATAATGTTACCTTGGTGACCCGCTTTAATCTCTCCATAGAGAGCTGGATCCCTATCTGACCCCTTGACCCCAATGAAAGAAAGGTCAAAGGGGTCGCACACTCCTTCGCTCCACTTTCCACATGAACATTTCCCTCTGATTGAGTGTTTGCACAAACCGTTTTCATGGCAACAGAAGACTCCTGCGAATACATTTAACTGCGGCAAAGTTTCCCCCTCGCACAACTACTGCAAACCAGATTCAGCATGGTGGGAGTTTCTGGTGGCAGGGAAGCAACAACACCAAATATTCCAACGCTCCATTGTCCTTTAAATATTGGCGTGTGTGTGACAGGGTGCACCTGCTCTCTCCCTGATCCTTTTTCAGGGCAAAATATACAGATTCAATTGCTCATGTAAAGCTACCTATACGTTAAAACTTTATACAGGCCAATAAAAAGACTAAAGGACATTTATAGCTCACAATCACACCTAAGGTATTGTTGAACATCCCTGCAACGGCTTAACAGTGCGTTTTTAAGACCACATCAATGTTTACACCCTCTCTAAAACTCTCAACCATCATACTAAATTTTAAGAGTTTGGACAGACCTGCTTGGATCTATGAGGGTTCCTCCGTTTAATTTAGCGCTGCATATTGATTAAGATGGATTTAATTGTTGATCAAAATGAATTCATGAGATGTAAAAAATGTCCTTGGAATGTCGGTTGGAATGCCATTGCATCACTTTGCTATCCTTGTTGATTTTTTCGTGGAATACATGGAGACAGAAAACAAGCGGTGTAACAAAGCTTCGGGAAAAATAATTTTCCTTTTCGAGAATTGCCGCATCTGAACAATGCTGCAGGACGCAACTCTGAGCAGTTTTTGCCAGACCATTGTAAGAAAAATAGGTTTACCCTCTCGAGTAAGATTTCCCTGAGAATCTTCAAATGTTAAGAAAAAAAAAATTTGATCAAGACTGAGGATTCAGTAAATGCAAATGTACAATTGTTGAAACCACACAAAAACAAGTGATCAGGTTAAAAACTCAGGGTCTATATTGGAATATCTATTTTTTTGCATTTTATTTATTAATATGGGCTTTTAGTGTATAACGTTTAAAAGACATTACATATGCAGCAAACGTGATTCCTGTCGCAGACAAACAAATCCAGAAACGTGTCCCAACACTAAAATAAATGTTCATCTAATTTAATTTAATTGAAAACATTTCCCACAATTGTTGTAATTGTAGCTAATAAAGCAGTATATATACAAAAACACTTTCTTATCCTGCACTTTTTTAAATTACACTTACACTTTTAAACTCAAGGTATACAATTATTACCAGGCGTCACCAGTCATTCACATGATTCTGCATATGATAATTAAGAACTGTAGATTGAATGAACTGCTTTTAACTTACCAATGTTACCTTCAATCACTGACAACAATAATACTTAGTGCATTAACATGATATCACATTTAAGCACCGGCAGGTGTGGGTTCATACAGCGTGAAATAACATTAGAGGCAACCTTCTAAAATGTACAGAAAATTTCCAGGTAGGGAGAAGCCATTCTTGAGGGCAATTTAACAGAACGACTAAATGGTGATTCAGGCCATTTAGCTCTGAGATTAAAATTAAAATGATCAAATTAATTTTCAGAAGCTTCACTGCTGTAAGTGTGCACACTGCTCCCTCTCCTGGAGAATACAAAGCTTTGGACATGAACCGAGTGAGGAGAAAGGACATGCTCTGGTCAAAGGTAGTTTTAATAACATTTTTAATCATAATAAATGTTGATTATATTTCCAAAGGTTTGACATGCAGCCTAATTAATTTGAGAGGAGCCAGAAATGTAATAATGGTGTGCCATATAACGAATATTCATCAATTATACCCATTTGATTGAAACCAAAAACATCGCTTTTTCTGTGTGTCTGTGTGGTCATCAGATCATTGCCTGAATGGCAGACATGTCCCATCCCACTCCGGTCAGGTTTGGGACTTTTTTTCTGCTGAGCTGAGCTAGTGTTTCATGGGCTGACGAACCTGAGATTGAGCCTGAAATCAACATTCTCAGGTCGGACAGTCCTAGAAAGAACTACTCAAAAGAGGGACTGGGTGGCTTTTTTTTTTCCACACTGAGGATTTTCCCCACCAAGGACAATTGCTCTGACAAAAATCAAAAAAGGTTAAATATCTTTGGATTATTCTGGTTCAGATCTTTTTCGATATATGAACACGTGCACCCTCATGGCAGTAACCTCATTGGCAGTATCAATATGCTGTGAAATATATTAACGATAATGATAAATAGTGATCATAAAAATATGTAAGATTTTACAATGCTGATCACCATAATCCATAACCGATGACTCTAAACGCAATTACGGTGAATAACCTTTGCTCCTTGATTTTTATGGCCCAATGGGACTAATGCATGTTCATTTATAAGATAAATAAAAGTCCACACAATGCAGTGTCCGTAAAATAATTTTGATTGGGTGCATGCTGCACACATAATCACAGGCGTTAGAAATGTGGCGCAAAGAAAAACAAAACTCATTTCTTATCATCCTGATCATATAATATCAAACGACATGAATGCTTTTGGGAGGGAGGTTGTAAAAGACCTCACACTTCATATGAATAACACAGTTCAAATGGCCACAAGTTAACACCAGGTCTGTATCTGGGCACATTTTCTTCAAAAAACTAAAAGCACAACATAAGGAGGTTAACACCTCATCTGACTCACGCAGAGAGCAATTACTCAGCCAATGAATCCTTAAGCACAAACTGCATCGCATACTAAAAAGACCTAAATCACCCCGGCCTGACTTTATGGGGACGGTCCAGGCTCTTAGGATTCTTTACTCTCATGATAAACTATGCGGATGGATGCAGGAGGAGACACACACACACACACACACACACACAGAAAAAGTAACCCTTTTCAACAACCCTCTTCACATGATTCAGAAATACTCCACCGTCCGAATAGTTCATCCTCAGCTATCTGCAGTCACTCTACTGGTCTGCTCGCTCCACCTCCTCCCATTTACATTGGAAACACACTCAGTACCAAATAACAAGCGTAAGAATATAGTTACTTGGCCTTTTTCCCCCCAACAATCATCATGGTTATATTGGAGGCAGGTTTTTCGAGCGGGACCTTCTCTATAGAAGACGCCGCCTCTCTGAGTCCTTACCGACATGGAAGACTCTTCAGACCCGGTCCATGGCAGACCGGGGGACGGAACGCGCTCAGGACGCCTTCGTCGTGCAAAGTCAAGACCAAGAGGAGCCACAGAGGAAGAGAGAGGAGAGCAGCCTGAAGCCAACCTGGTGACACCAGGATGACAAAGAAGCACATACAGGTCGCTGAGTTAGAACGGGCTCTCCTGCTGTCGTTTACCAAACTGTGACCTCATCAGGCTCTCTACTACCAATGGGGATGCAACACACATACACACACACACACACACACACACACACACAGGCACATAGATATACACACACAGATACAGCACCTTCCTGTTTGTCAGTAGTGGTGGCGGTAAACTTTCCACTGACATCTCCACTCAAAGGGACTACAATGTCTTTTCAATCTTTTTTATAATTAAAAAATAATTATAAAAGAAATAGATTGAAAAATGTCAGCATGCAATATGTTTGTGTGATGATACAGTTGCTGTGGTAAAAAATAAATACAAGGCAAACTATTCATCTTTTTGCCACTTTAAACAAATCGCACAAACTAAATTAACCCACATAATTATATATAAAAAATATCAGCCAATTAAATTCTCAGAAGAATGCAATTATTTAAATCGTTGACAGCTGCACTTTTAACACGAGATAGAGCAGAGCGGCACGAGAATAACAATTCTGCTGCTGGGCATCCTGATATTCTCAACACTTAGCACCTCTTTCGACTGTCCTTCTCAAGCCTTCATAAAAAGATGCCTCTTGTGGGTCAATATCTGTCTCATGGGCTGCATTTTTTTTTTAAATTGTCCATCAGTCTCATCAAATGGGTGTCAATCACACTTTAGCGAGGGTGGCGTCTTGACAGCTGTCGTTGTGATAATTATAGAAAGTAATGGAAGGTGTCAAGGTTACTTTCCATGAGAAGAGGACAACCACAATATCCTTCCTGTTCATTTTCAACGAGCAGGTAACGTGTCATTCGATCTCAAAGTGTCAGATAAAGGCAGAAATATGCTACTCGCATACACCTAGCTGTCAGTTTATTAGGTACACACACTCAAAACTGATGTTGATTGAACAGTGTGCCTCCAAAATAATCATAATCAACACTTCTCTCACACAAATACTGGTTCTAACCACGGAAGTAGGATGTATTGCTGGACTGTTTTGTGAGACTGCATTATTCAGGTTTACTTAATAAACATTACCAAGCAATGCACTGGTAAGTTGTATTTAGCTTTCAATATAATTAAAATGTATATAAATAAAGAAAGAAAGAAATATATGCTGGCTGAACATTAGATCACAAAATGTAGATTTGACCGGCATTAAACAATACGCGGGAAGAAAATAAAAATTTCAATTGCACTTTTATTAAATATATAACAAACATGCTGCCGAAGAATTGAGCACATACACAGCACAAAGTCAAACACTGGGGCTGCGATCACAATCAAGGTAAGGTAGCGCATGTCTGAATGGAGAAACGTGGAGCAACAGTAGTAAGGGCGCTCGCAGCTCATTTGAGAAGTTGCATGGAATTACGTTTTGGACACACCTGGTGTCCAAAAAAAAATCCCAAGTCATGTCAAAGCAAAAATAAAGGTGGGTTGTTGATCATGAATTGCGAGCCTTCGGAAGAGAGAGACATCGAGCAAGTCGCAACATGATGCAAGAATAGGGAGCAGAATGCGACCCCACGTCTAGGGAACTGCTGAGGGTATCCTTCAAAAGACCAAGGCAAGCGTACATAGGCACTCATTTAAACAAACTGATTTGTTTCAACACTGATCCCCACGTCCACCCAAGATCAGCCGCAAACAGAGCATGTCCATATATATCCACAACCCGACGGCCCCTTTTTTTTTAAAAAAAGCAACACAATACGATCTACTGCAAAAAAAAGCGGCATACATCAGGATGCGTGGGACTGGAATAAACACTTAATCTGTGTGTGTGTTTTTTTTAGTTTTTTTATGCAGATGACCCATTTTCACTGCAGTAAAAAGATGTACGACTTGCCTTTTCACTGGTCAGGTCCATCCATAGTACAAAATATGGAAATGAAGTACATACTGCATAAATACACATCACAAGTGCATACTTTTAGCTGTATAATGAACATCGGTTTCAACACCCTTATTAACTGTTAGGTCAGCATCCACAGAGAAGTAGAAGGCTAAAACCGTGAGCCAAGAGAAAAAAAAAAAAAAAAAGGACAGATACACCTACACATTTTTCGATTGAATGGTCCTTCAGAAAGTGCTCATGGCAATGGAAGTTGAGCAACGCGAGTTTATGTTGCAAATTTACTTTTGTGAAAGTTGTGAGGAAACTATGCGATATAAATAACCTTAAGAGCGTGTTCTTATTTCCTTTTACAGCACGTGCAAATTTACATTCAGTTGTGTCGTCCACAGTACACGGCTCAAGGCTAGATATATGTATACTGAATATATATATATATATATATATATACAGTATATATTTTTTTTTTAACATGTTTGCAAATTTTGATACAGAGATTGTCAAGATTTAAAAAACAAAATAAAACATTTGGGCTTTTTCCACTTCCTTCAGAAATAAATCTGAAAATATGTCAAACTTCATAGTGCCACTTTCCAAAACAGTATTTACATTAAATAAATTAAATTATTAAAAATGTTCAACAAGGCGGCTGTACATTATCAATGTTTTTCATTTTCATTTACAAAAAAAAACAAAAACAAAAACATACTGTATTTCATGACCTGAGGGCAAACAGTGTATCCTGATACTGTCGTCAAAGGAGCATTGCCCACATCCCCTTACTCGGTGCACAGTCAAAGAACGTGATCAGTAACTGGGCTCATCCATGTCCTCATCGCTCCAGTCCAGGGGTGCATCTGTTCCAAAGTATCGATCCCCAAAGTTTCCTAAACGCTCGACAAACATGAAAACATACAGTCAATCTGCACAATCTGCACCGGTGTGTAAAAAAAACACGGTGAAATGAGTAGCACGTTGTCTTATGCACTACTTATTTTCTCAACGTCACTCACCTATGCCAGGTATGATGTGGAAGAGGTCATTGACCTTCTTGTCGACGGCTGTGGTGATGATTTTGACCTGCGGAAATGCGTAGGCCACGGAGTGGACTCCCATTTCGGCCATGAGCAAAGACACCAGGAGAATTTTTTCCTCCTGGACGTCATGGTCCTGAAAATGAGGGGAAAAAAAAAAGACAGTGAAAGGCAGCGTAATGCAATGGTCTGCATGGGTTTATGAACAGACAGAGGCACCCACCAGCAAGACCCGTACAGCCATCATGGCAGCAGCTCCAGTGGACACCGTGCAGTCCATCAGAATCACGTGATCCTCACTGATGTCTTTTGGGAGACGGAGGTAATGAAGCTGACATGTGGAGAGAACGGATGTGGGTTAATACCTCAACGTGACTCACATGACCAGAACATATACTCGGCAGCTGTATTGTAGGCGGCATTTTCAGAAGCCACCACCACCACCACCCCCACCCCCACAATTTCCTGGAAAGGACACGCAGCTGAGCATAAGATAAAAGACAATGCCAAACTACAAGAGGCTGGACATGAGATAAAAGCTATGTGAAAAAGCACCTATGGGCATGTTTAGAACATTTAATGTATCTACTGTTGATAGAAATAACATCTGTCACAGATGTGAATTTTTTTTCTCTCCAAATTTGCACCTCTGGTTCTCCAGTGTCTTGGTTTGTCTGGATGAGGATCTTGCCGATGCGGACGTCTTTGCAGACAGCCCTCAGGGCCGGCTCCATGGTCTCCCCAGCTCGCAGGATGGACACGCCAGTGATCTAAAGAATGAATCGAGGCTGCATCAGTTTAAGTAGAGACTAGACTCTTCTGAATGGTCTTTAAAATGGGAGAAAAAATAAAATTTGAACAACTGAAAGTACATGGAGTTCACTCACCCTCTTGCCATGGAAAGTCTGGCCTTCATAATCCTCTCCTTGGGGGGTCTGGACTACGTGGAGCTGAGATAACAATAAACATCAAGTAACCATGTGGGCACAGTGAGGTGCTACAGAAGCCAGGAAAAATGGCGTGTAACCAGCCGCAATGAATAATGCAAACTGTCAGTCAGTGTGCGCATGACCTTCAGTCACCTGTGTCTTATAGAGTAGGTATGGAAACTTTCCATTGTGGTGACCCGTTTCCTACGCCACTGGGTACCAATATGATTCTCTCACAAATACAAGCCTTTGTTTTTTGAGATAATCTCCAGATCAGAAGTGTCACCCTTTTTTATTTTTTTCAATATCTTGCGTCTGGTGGAGAAGCCCCGACCAGAAAACCGAGGACTATAGATTCATCATGCGCTGCTATGAATGAATGAATAGTGTATCCTCACCTGTGAGGGGAGGAAGGAGAGCGCTCGCTCGATTAACAGACGCATCAACCTCTTGGAGTAGAAGATGAACTCATCGCGGCTGGTTTCCTTGTTTCTAAATGCGGTGATTAGGAAAGGAGAGACACAAGATTTATACCGGAGGGGGGGGCGGGGTGCATTTCATGCGACACATCTGTCTCTGAGCTTTTACCTGATGATGGTGTGCATACCCCTGACCTGGGGCGTGCTCTCCAAAACGCTAAGGGTCTGAGGGAGGGGTTGCGCCTGATGTGCAGACGCCAGGGCTGCCCTGTAGCCACAGCAACAGATAGCAGAGCGGGAGGGGCGCAGGAGGAAAACGGAGCAGATGCATGAAGACGACCAACGTAACACTTCTCTGATTATACGTGTACCGTATGTGCAAGCTCACAAAGTAGCGTGCGCATACTGTACGTACAATTAGGGAAACCAACGCACGGCACGCCAACGCGTGTAAAAACACATGCAGGAGTAGCAAAGTTGCGGCCATGGCTGGAAAAGGCAGAGGCACGACAATTACGAAGCACACAGTCAGGTGTTGAGTATTTCAGTGGAAAAACAGAGAGCCTTCAGAGACAATGACAATGGAAAAGAACATCAAGAAATAAAAATTTAAATATGCGATAAAAAATTATTATATATATGT